>JASSUY010033226.1:52861-122615 GCA_032466535.1 Forpus xanthops
AAGCCGAAAATCCAAAACACAGTGCTCACCAGCTACTGCTTAAAGAAAAATGACTGCTGCTGCTGAACCCATGACAGGGCTGCTGGTGGAAAGGCTGCGTGCAATGAAATTGTAATCATCAAGGCCTGGCTTTAGGCAAATTAAAGAGGGAAACATTGGAAAAATCACTTCCATACTTCACATGTATGAAATAAAACACCCCACTTAACCCACAACACCAAGGCAGTCCCTCAGGATGTCCCATTCTGCCCTTCCCTGACTGGCACAACACAGTTGAGGGTCTGAGCTGCTCCTGACCTTGGTGAAGGCTCTGCTTCAGACAAGCACACTGCCCTGGAGCAAGGAGACCAAATGGTGCCACCCAGCAAAGAGGATTTTGCTTCTAAAGCAGAGCCAAAAGGATAAAAATATCAGGAGCTAAAGGAGGCTAAAAGGCTCTGCTTTAATTACAGTGCCTCTCAGGTGATGTCCCTGTCCAAGCAGAAGAGGAAGGCAGCAGACATGGAGCATGGGAGGAAGGCGGTGGTGTTCGTTGCAGATCCATGGGTAGACATTGGTCCCCATGCTCCAGAGGGGATCTGTCTGGCCATACAAAGGCTTTCCTCAGCCTGTGGTCCCCCTCCTGCCTGATGTTGTGCCATAAGTGAAACAGAAGCAAGCAAGAAAATTCCAATAAAACTGGATGGAGAAGGACAGGCAGTTCTGTACTTCACCCATCAATTCAATTCAATTAAATTACCTTCTGAGGAGGCTATTAAAGGTTTTTTTAATAGATGTGCTATGGAATATAGAGTGACAGGAGCCTGGAAAATGCATCTTAATGTCACTACCTCCCTCCCATGCCACTTGATATGAGCTCGGCAGAGAGCTGAATTTAACATGAGAGCAGCCCCAAAGGCTCTGCCCCACAAAGCTGCTTCTGTGGGAGCTCACCCCTCCAGGCATCCACTGACAGACCAGCACCATTGCTTCCCCTGGATGGGGCATCCTCCAGCCCAAAGCTGTTCCAAGAGGCAGAGGAGGACCAAAGGGCTCATACATGGGGCAGAACCTCCCATTGGCTTCAGCCAGTGCAGCCCCAGCTCCAACCAGTCTTCCTGCCACAAACAGTTTATGGTGCTTTGCACCAGGCCACGGGTGATGGAGCTCAGACCAATTTCAATTTTTGCCCCTTCCTCTACCCAGTCCCCAAACCCCTGCTGCAAACCTATGGAGAACAAGAGCCCTGCTGCATCCCAGCTGCTGCCAGTTGCTCTCCATGCCAGTGGCGTTTAGCTAATCAATAGGATTTAATTACAAGTCAGGCTAATCGGGCTGCCGATTAACACCATGCTAGAGGCATACAGATATCACAGGAGACAGATTTGTTCCATCATTCACCCCACGATGAGCTGTCTGCAGGGTGAGCAGGCTCCCTGTTTGCCCAAAAAAGCAGCCAGGATACGTCTTCCCAGACCAAGACATCCCATTCTGAAATGGAGCTTTCACCCTGACAGCCAGGAGGAAACACACAGCTTTGAGATGGGAATTTCCCTGGAGTCCTAAATATTTATGAGTAAATCCATAAGTGGAGACCTCCAGCACTCGGTTTCAGTTGGAAGAGATGAGCATCCGAACGCTCGACAGGATGGAAAGTCCCAGGTGTTCTGCAGCTGCAGCTGCAGGCAGCAGTGCAGGGAGAGCAGCCCAGGTACACGTTCACAGGGGCAGCATCTGCCCTGCGTGGTCTGCCTGGGGCCAGGGAGCTACCTGTGGGGAACACTGCACAAGAATCTGCGCCAGCAGACCTGAACGAGAACATGAACATCCTGACCCTCATCAGCTGCAAACCACGGGAGTCAGGAGGAGCCGAGGTTAGAACACCAATATAACCTCTGAGAACTGCAGACATTGAAACAAAGGAGTTACTGAAGACAAAGACATAATGTTGTACCCGGGACATTCCCAGGAGCTAACGAAAGCCTTCAATGTGGACTGAGGGGACAAAAGAATGTGTGTTTAAGGGAAAATGGAAAGAAATAATGTAGCAGAAAGTGGTATCAGAGAAATGTGCTTATACATCTGAGAACAAATAAGCTGCTCAAAGAAAGGTGTGTGAACAATAATGTGATTAGTTGAGAAAAGCGTATGATGTTGAAAAAGGTACTAAAAAGAAACTAACAGACACTAACAATTACTAACTGCTAGGCAGGGGTCTATAAAAAGCCTGTACGCTCGCTCAATAAATGATTTTGGTTGCATCACAACTGGAGTCCGTGCCTCAGTTGCCACAGCTACCTGCACCTTGCTTGCACAGACACCTGAGGCTCACCCAGGGCCCCAAAAGCGAGACCAACAGAGCTACAGGACAGCACAGCCTCGCAGTGTCTGCACTGGCTCAGACCTCTACGGATCCCCAGTACAGCAGGTTATTATCTCCCTCCACGTACCATGTTAGGCTTTGCAAGACTGAGCAGAAAATGAGACCCTCATCAAAGCCAGGGCAGTGATAAGCTAATGGTATCATTTTCCATCAGATTGTACAGGAGGGGGTGATGCCCACTGCAATTCCCACACATGACAGTACAGATCAACAGAGCACAGGGCGCTCCTGCATGGCGGCAAGGGGAGAGCCCTCCTGCCAGCCTGCCACTCAGCTGCTCCCGCAGCCACAGGCTCCCACACTGCCCTAATGTATTCACCCATCGATCGGAGCCGAGCCGCAACGTGCCTTAATACAGCCGTGCCTGAAGAGTGAAAGGCAGGGTACGGTCAGGGCTGCTGCCAAGACCCAAAGACATTAGTGTGAGGTGGCTGTTGGCTGCCTGCCTGCTCCTGCCTGCACGGGTCCTGAGCTTTCTGCTGACCAGGGAGAGGTGGCAGGAATGCTGGGAACAGCACCACAGCCCTGCTCCAGCCTGGGAAGTGATGGGAGTTCTTGGTCTTTACCTCTCCAGTGCTGTGGTACCCCAAGACAGCAACTGCTTCAGCCCCACGGTGCAGCACCAGCAAGCCCTGATGCTGCTGCAGTGGCCCAGAGATCACACCAGCTTGGCAGGGTAACAACCTGGTGTCATTGCAGGCAGCACAGGGAGAGGTGCAGCACCTGCCGAGACCATACCCTGATCGTACCTGCTAAAGCACAGGACTGTCCCAATAGGTTAAGGCTGGAGGTGGATGCTCTTTGAGCACCTCTCACCTTGCAGAGGCAGGATGCACCTTGCAATCCCGCACTCAATCCATTCATCTCCAGGAGGAAACAAGATCCTTGTTTTCCAGGGTAGATCCTGTAGAGATGTCAGGCACTGCCTTCCAAAATCAGCTTCCAGAATAGAACTTCAAAGTCCCTGATGGCAGGTCACCTCTATATGCTATTAGGGAAACTGAGGCACCAAGTGCCTTAATCCTGGTGTAATCACACAGCCTGGGATAGCCCCAAGGCTGCCAGCTTCCACACCCGTACTTTCTGCAGTGAAGCAAACCTCCTTTCATTCCCTATTCCAGCTCCATCCAAACCCGAGGGTCTGGGAACAAGAAATAGTTCAGATGTCCCCAAGCACTGGGCGCAAGGGCAAAGCACTGGTCAGGCTGAGTGGCCATCCCAACCTCCTGCACAATACACTACAGCAGCTGATGGTTGCAGAGCAGGGAATTGGTGGTGGAGCACGACAGATTAGATTTAACCTGCCACTGGTGCCTCCAAGAGCCTGCTAACCCCTTCCCACTCCCTAGGAACTGATAACAGGACTCAGGAGGGGCATCAACATATATAAAAGTGCTGGAGATGAAAAAAATGTAAGTAAAAAGATCTAAGGGGAGGAAAAGGGCTGTCTGGGGAGGTTATCAAAGGGAGAAAGAAAAACATTTCTCCCTTGGCTGAAGTAGTGCAGGTTTTAATGGCTGCTGGCAGTGACTGAGGTTTCAGGAGCTGCTGGAGATGGGACACATCCTGAGGGCCTGAGAAGTGCACACAAAACACCGTCCAGACCAGCCCCAGCCCAGGTCCAAGGGCAGCGCACATCCCAGCACTGTGCTGTGGCTTGTGCACATGTCCCCTGGCGTCCCCAGCCACCACATCACCTTCTCTACACCACTACTTCTAACAGCTACACCGATGGCAGGCGGGGTCCTGGCCCTTACCTTTCTGTAGTCAAGTTTTGGCAGCTTTCCCCAGGCGAGAGATGAAATGAGAGCGAGCAGAT
The DNA here is from genome assembly GCA_032466535.1 of Forpus xanthops. Classification (NCBI taxonomy): domain Eukaryota; kingdom Metazoa; phylum Chordata; class Aves; order Psittaciformes; family Psittacidae; genus Forpus; species Forpus xanthops. Next base: position 57,043 of record JASSUY010033226.1, read on the forward strand.
GGCAATGTAAATAAAAGAGAAAAATGGGAGAATGAGAGCAGAATGGAAATGAACAGGACTCAAACGCTTGAATGTCAGGGCAGCAAGGGGGGAGTCTGCCCACCACATGAGTAGCGGCGATGCTGGTGCCATGTGGGGCTCCCAGCCCCGTGGGATGGGGTCACTAATTGCTATTCTGCTCTGCCAGCCCTGCCTTTGCTCTCGCTGATGTTAGATCTGTCACTTGCTGCTCGCAGGTCTCCTTCCTCTCCATCTTCCACCCACTGCAAACCCAATTAGAAAGCTCCTCCTTGGCACCGCTCCTGAGTGCGCCAAGGGAAGCCATACCCAGCGGCTGCCGGTGAATTCATAAGCGAAAGGCAGGAGAGGAAGCAAAACTGCCTCTGCTCTGCACAGGGAGCTGGGTACGGTGCTCACCCCCAAGCCCAGAGCAGCTCCAGGTCTGCCTGGGCAGATGCCTCCTACCTCATCCCCAAAGCCAAGCTTTTGTGCTTGAGGTCTTATTCCAGATGGGAAGAAACATGGAGCAGGAATGTGCATCCTCAGCACCCAGCTTAGCACTCAGCACAGTGGGCTCTGGTGTGAGGGCTGCAAATAAGCCAGCTGCAGCTGGAAGGGAGAGGAGCATCCTGTGAAGGCAAACACCATGGTCTCACCCTCCAGGGGCTCAGCTTACAGCCTGACACCCTACAGTTTCTTCTGTCTTCTGTAAAAACCCTCTACCCTACCCCAAGATGTACAGGGACTCTGATCTTCTTCCACAAACCCATCACTGGTGAGGCTCACCCATGCTGACCTGGAGCGCTTGCTGCTCTGGTCCTCCTGCCTGGAGAAACAGCAAGGAACCAAGCAGCACCCAGAAGCACCTTTCATTGGCCCAGAGGGACCTCAGTTACCTGCTTCTGCTCCAAAACGTACAAAAAAAAAAAACCCTAATTGCTTCAATCACACAGACAGCAAAGGCGCTGAGGCAGAGCACTTTGTGGCAATGATTAGCAGCATTTAATAGAGCCATTTATAAGCTGAGAGCCGGTCACAGCATCAAGTAAATAACAACATCGGTTTGGATGCTTTTCTGAAAGCATCGATAGCTGCAACTGCCTCACCACGGGGATTAGCAGCCGTCTCCATCCTGCTGGAAACACTCCGAAAGGCAGGGACAGAGGGGAAGGAGAGGCACTGGGTGTCAGGATGAAAACAGAACTGGCAAAGGGACGGTTGTAGTGGGGGACATCAAGAGTGTCTGGTGGCCTCACAACACAGGACAAAGGTGGCCAGCTCTGGGCATACTTGGTCCTTGCTGTTCATGCACCCGGTGCTGAGACATACCTTGGCTTTATTTATCGTGCAGTGGAGAGCGTTGTTTTCCTGATCATAGAGCAAGCTGAAATCCAGCGTCCCCAGAGTGGCTGCGAAGGATAAAAGATGTTATTAACCTGCAGCCCAGCAAACACTGGCTTTTCTCCTTCTAAGCACAAAAGGAATGGACAAAGACGCGACAGAAATGGCTGTAGACATTATAAAACTTAAATCATCCTCCTGTAAGCCCGTTATGAAACATGGCTTCATGCTGGGAGGTTGGTGGGGCTGGCACAGCCCTGGAGAGGAGCAAGAGGGATGAATGACTGCAGCTCGCTCTGGCACTGTGGCCAGCGCAGAGGCTTTGCCTCCGTGGGCTTTCACACAGGTCACCCCCATCTGTCAGCAGTCCCACTGCAGTCAGCAGCTTCCGCCCCACAGGACCTGAAGGGTTTTGACTGGGAGGATCCAGGCACAGCTGGGAACACAGCCCAGACCTGCTGTCACCACATCTCCCCCCTCCAGCGCTGTGGGCATTCCAGAATGCATACTTGTATAGTGAGACCTTGAAGCAAATGAGCCACCAATGGGATCCCTTCCCAGCTCCAATTTGGCTCCAATCTATAAATTAAGCCCAGTGAGAATGAAGATACTTTTATGGTTTGGATAAAAAACACCTGCAGCTTTTAATCAGAGCACCATTTCCTTATGGCCCACGCAACACTGGAATAGCAGTGACAGGGCAGCTCCTGGGATGGACCACAGGGAAGGGGCAGGAGATCAGAACAAACTGGAAGAGCTTCAGCAACAAAAGTGTATTAATTTGTGAACTTCTTTCCCTTTGGACAATCTGAGCAAGTCACACTAATCCAGAGCAGAGGAAAAGTCTTAAAAAAGAAGCTTTCCAGAACCAGGATTTAACCTTCTCCATGGCTTCTGCACCTGATTTGCACACCAAAGACCGGACAAGGAGCAGCATCTCCCCCGGCACAGCTTCACCTGCCACCAGCAGTTCAGGACCTGGCAAGCCACACTTTTCCATGCCCACCTTTCCAAAAGGGGTCTGTTGGAGTGCTGCCCTGCCACCACACAGCATCCCACCACTGTTTCCAAGGTAACCGCACCTTCGTGCAGCACATGCAGGTTCAGAGCTGTGGGGGGAATCCAAAATAAAAACCAGAACAATTTTGTTTAATATCAAAGCAGGGTTTGCTGCCTGGGAGGCAAATTTGACAAACTTTATGGCAGGAAGTGAGCGTCAATAGTCTCTGCAACCAGGCACCCTGGGAGGTGCAGATATTCAGGGGACTGAAACCTGCATGCTGCAATTTCACAGCGGTCTTCTGGCCCAAACCTAAGCGAGCTACAGGTCTGCCCACTAGCAAATAGAAATCATTGCTCGGGAGCAAACATCTTGCCTTCAAAGCAAAGCAAATATTCAGAGCTATTTCAGAGCCAGAATAATGTACCCCCTTGTTCTGGACTAATTTCATGGCACATTAGCTATTGGTTCAGGTAAGTCATAAACCACTGGGGTTTACCTGCTGGGGCTCAAGGAAGATGAAGTGATGTGGGGTGAGACAACACCTTGTGCGTCACCTCTGGGTTTGGCCAAACAGGCATTTCCAACTGTCTGAAGTTGTTCTACATCATGCAGGGAGGAAGAAAGCGCAGCAGTGCCCAGTGCGCTGGTGACTAGATGCCTCTGTCCGGCGATGGGGAGCTCACAGCCACATACAGCAGCATCACAGCACCAATCTGGGGGCGCTGGCACAGCCCACTGTGCTGGGTGGGTGTAGTGGGAAGCTCCACCGCACACGGGTGACAGCCAAGTCAATGAAACTCCACAAGCCCATGTTTTCACTGGAGAGCGGAAGACGAAGGCTCCAGTTTCAGAGCCTCATCATTTCCCCCTGCCCTTTAATCAGCCGCTTCCTGCCCGCTCCATCGCTTGGCCCTCTCGAGTTCAAGCTGTTATTTTTATCACAGAAGGAGGCCCGTGCCTTATCCTGCTGGATTGGGCAATTTATAAAGCAAATTAAAAGCTTGGAGTGAAAACAGCCTTCAGCCAGGAAATAATGACAAAGCCTCCTGTCCTCTCAGTGCCACAACCTGCATCAGGGGTGAGGAGAGCAGGGAGCCCTGTGCCAGCAAGACAGGCAACACCTAAAAGCACAGCAATGTGTTCTGCAGATGTGAACCAAAGTCCTGCTGCCCAGCACTGGCAGCCCATGAACAAACCTTGAACAGTTCCCCTTCTTCTCCGATATGCCAGCAGATGGGAGGGCATGGACAGGGATGCATGCTTTCCCCCAGCCCTGCTGTATTCCGTTCCCCATTCTCCTCTAGCCCTGGAAGGGTTTTCCTCTATACAGGGGTATTTTTTCATTGACGGTGATTCTTGATTGCCAAGGAAGGATCTGCCTTTGGCAGAGGGATGTTAAAACAGCAGCAGCACATGTTGTGCTAATTGCTTAAAAGTGCAGCCGTATGGAGATGACAAAAGGGATCAGGCTAACTTGGGGATTGGCAGCTAAGGTGCTACTAGGGAGCCGAGGGCGAGCACTGCTACCAGAGCCAGGACCCAGCAGGGTGGCAGATGCTGAGGATACATCTCCTGCGGGAGCAAAGCACAGCCCTGCAGTCTCTGTTAACTCCTGGGGATGCACTGCTGGGTGATGGATCCAGCACAGTGAAGGCAGAGACAAGGCTGGCACTCAAGTTGCCTTTGTCCTCAGTCAGCAGCTCCCAGCCCTCAGGGTTGCTCTGGAGCCTGAGAAGATGGCAGGAGATCTCCAGGTGAACTCTAGGGTGGGATCCCTGCACTCCACAGCAGCTCTGTGTGAATCCCTAACGAGACAACAGCCAGCCCTGTGCTCCCAGAGCAGGGAACACACCAAGTGAGCAGTTAGGCAAGCCAACACCAAACACCAGGATGGGTCTCACCGCCCTCACTCCTCCTGCAGACCTGCTGTCTCCAGATGGCAGGACTGGGACTGAAGCTGGCTCCAAGCAGAGCCCTCTGCAATGAGGCCGAATCACCCTTCTTTGATTCATTTCCCCTTCCCACCCATCCTCACAGCTGACATGCATCTTGATTGTGCTTTTAATTAAGGGAGCAAGTGGCTAAAAAAGCAAAGGGCAGCAATTAGACTCCAAGCACTGTTACTAGACATATTTAACTCAACTGGGCTATTCTGAACACTGTCCTCTAATCACACAGGCTGCAAATAAAAAAAATATAAATAAATGTCTTTGTCAGGCATTACAAAGGCAGCTTTACACTCTTCAGACAGCAGGCAGGATGTGTCATTATTATTACAGTTATGCTGCTCCAATGATAAAATAACCATTAGGAGAGTTGAACTCATTAGCAGGTTCTGACCTTCTTTCTTCTCCATGAATTGGGAGAGAGTGATGAAAGGTGCCGGACAGGGTCTGGCATTGACCACAGGTTCTAAAAAGGAAAATAAATCTGACTTACACATGAATGCGGCCTCTTCTCCCCCTGACCTTTGGGCATTCTGATTAATTCAGTGGGCCCCAAAATTATCAGATGGCAGCATAATGGAGAGATGCCTCTCTGGGCTTAGCCATGGGATACAGCGAGCGCCTGGAGCCCGCGGGCAGTGCCTCATCCCAGCACAGTGCTGCTGCACCCATGGTGCTGGAGTCAGTAGAAATTGTTTATTGCTGACATTTCCCATCAGGGCCCAGGGTGACGGGGAGGCTGAAGTAGCTTCTATTTATATCTGCGGGATGAAAGGCAAAACACAGCAATAACTCTTCTCTGCTCCTTTATCCAGCCCCTGTCCTTTGGGCTAAGAACACTCATCTGGGTTGCACAGAGCAGCAGATCTATCCCTTGGTGACCTGGGATACCCCAAGGAGAACTGATTCTCAGCCCAAGATGTACAAGAGGGATCGATGCATGCAGAACAGACCCACAAGTTTCAGCAAAGCCCACAGAGGAAGGAAGTAATGGGCTCCTTACCTTCCAAAGTCAAGAAAGCTTTCACAGCACTACTGCCATTAGAAAGCCCAGCAAGGCTCTACACTAGAAGAAATCGAGGATTGCACAAAAAACCACCACTACAGAACTAATTAAAAGGATGTCCAAGGGCCTTAAGTCCTCTTGCTTATCAGCATTGCTGCTCCCAAGATAACCTGCTCATGGATTTTGTGCCAGGGAGATCAGAGTGGAGCAGTAAAAAGACTGCTGAGGATTGTCTGGATTAGCTCTTCCTTACAGAAAGCACAGGTTCAGTAACCTTCAGACTCGGTATTTTTTAATGCACTATAAAAGATAAGTCTCTATTCTTCCATTGCTTTAATTTTCCTCTGCAGTGGAGTTAATTTTAAAGGTCCTGAAATGCAGCAAGTAATTCTGTGCACTTACAGCCTCATGTAAAACGTTGGTAAATGACTCCTCGGAAGGAACAGAAATTAGTTCTCGCCATTTCCAAGCAGGGCTGCTGAAGATCACTTTGGCAGGCAGCTGTGTGTGCTCCTGCCTCCCTGGATGTGCACCAGTGCCTCAACCAGGTTCAGCAGCACACATGGGGCAGCTCGAGGACCAGTTGTCTGGGCCAACGCAGGGACCAGATCCAGCACACAGGCAGGAATCCCTCCTTCCTCCGGAGTTCCACAGATGTGGTTGAATTCAACAGGACCAGGACTGAGGAACAAACACAACTTTCCTTTCTTGTAACTGCTCTCTGCCTCATCATGGGTTTTTCACTTAAAATCTACCGCAATTAATATTGCCTCATTCTGGAGACACAGCCCCTGGCAGGCTCCGGAGCATGGAGTTGCTTCTTTGTGATGCTGGCTGATGGATGCTCATCAGCTCTTCTGTCTTCTCCAGGAGGAGTGTTCAGGGGAACACTTATCTCTTCTGAACAGTTCAGAGACGTAATTATGTTTTACAGCACTAAATGGTCCCTGATGTCAGCAGCAATTAGACTTTCAGCAATTTCAATTTAGAGATGGCCTTCAAATTTCTCCCTCTCTCTTCCTTTAATGAAAGACAGTGCTGCAATTAACAATGCCCTAAAATTACCTTCAGTGTTAAATACAAAGGTAAGAGACCTGGGAGCCCCTTGGGCTCAAGTGCATTGGAGCATTGGAGTCAGTGAAGGGATGAGGGTGGCAGAGTCACCCTGGGATGGAAAGCTTCCCTCCTGGACACTGGGACCAGGGGAAGGGCTGGGCAAGCTCTTGGGGAGCGAGGAAGTCAGGGAGAAGGGAGGCCCCTCATTAACCAGCTGCTGTACAGGTCCTTCATTAACTGATACACTGGAGGCCACAGGCCATATGCTCCCTCATCACTGCTGGAGAAGGGATGCCCAGACAGACCCTGCCCATCCTCATGTGCTGGCCTTGCTGGGTGCCCTGCATTTATCTCTAGCACTTCAGGGTGTCCCTGTCCATGGACACCTCCTGAGAATGAGCATCTCCAGGGGCTGAAGGGTCCCTGGAGGACCAAGAGCACCTGATGTGCAACCTTCACCTAGACACCGATAGGGCAGCCAGCAGGAAAAGGTGGGACCTCACCCCACAGCACCACCTTCCTGATACCGAGGTATCCTCCTGGAAACCAGACACCTGTGTCACCCTTGGAAGGGCTACAAGCTTCCTGATGCCCTTCACACTCGAGTCTGACACTGCCCAGTACCTACACACGTTTCTTTGGCGTCAGCAGCTGGGGTTGCAATAGGGTTGGCAAACCCATGCTCCAAGCTCTGCCGAAATCAGCAGTGGTTTGTTTTGTTTCCTGTGTAAAAAAAAAAAAAAACCACTTCTTTTGGCCTTATCTGGATTGAAAAGACGATTCAAAGGTTATAAATAGCAATGGCAGCATATGCTAAAGAGCTGTGCTTCAGAAGTAAATATCCTCATCCTTTCAAATCACATTTCCCCTCCTCATTTCTTGCCTCCTCCTGTCTGACCAAAAGCATTGCCAGGTGACTTGCGAACCCTGCACTCCTTAAGACCTTCATTCTTCTTTACATCTTGAAACAGCCAGTAATTAATATCTGTATGACAGCTTTGCCTGCCTAATTATCTTCTTTGCTCAGAATGAGAGTCTTCCTAAATAACTTCTGCGTCGCTGCTTGCAGCAGGCGTCACGAGCAGTCGTGCACCAGGACAGGCCTCTCAGCTGTAGTTTGGTGAAGTTGTTTTTATGCTGCTGCAGCTCAGAAGATTACAAGCCTGCTCCTCCCATGAATAAAGCTGGGCATGCTATAGAACTGGCTGGATTTGTACGCATATGAATAGCCCCGGAGCACTGGCAGGAACAGTATGGAGTCACTTCCAGAAACACCAGCTCCTGCTGCATCCCCATGCTCTCAGGCTGCCTCCCCATCTGAAAAACCAGAGCCAAACATATACAGAAGAGGGAGGAAATCACACAGCACTGTCCACGGCCCTGCTCCAAAGCCAAACAGCAGCTCAGGGAAATGAAGCATTTCAAGAGCTAGAAACTTGCACATTACAGAAGGGTGGCAGCTGCCTCCAGGGCTGTCCTCTGGCAAAGAGAAACCACAGCACTGCTCCCTCGGAGTGTCCACGTTTCTACCTCTGTGCAGGGATTTCTGAGACCCTTAAAAATCCATCAGGTACAAGTTCACCCTGGTGCTGTGGAGGGGAAAGCACGGGCACTGGAAGGGCAGTGATCTGATCGGAATCAGGGGAGACGGGAGGTGAGACCCAGCTCCTCGCAGGTGGCACATTGCCACCTAGCTGGCATTTGCGTGTTTTCCTTGTGGACCAAGCTCCCCTGGCAGCATGCCCACTGGCTGGGTGGGAAGCATCCCTGGTGGCTGAGAACCCCACCGGACACAGCTCTGCTGCTGTCACCAGGCACCAGCCAAGGGAACCAGAGATGAGGTGACAGCCAAGTGTCCCAAGACAGCAGGAGTGAATCCCTCTCCTTCACAGCCCCACATTCCTGTGGGTCCTCTGCTCACAGCAGATGCTAGCACTTGTCCAACAGCACAAAACCATCCTCCTGGTGGGTTTGCACCATACACGTTTCCCCACCTCTCCTGCCTTTTTCCACCTCAGCAGTTCCACTAGGAACAAACCCACTGTGGGAAAAGACCTGCATTGTACAACTTAGGCTCCAGTCCTGGAGCATCCCTGCAGACAGAGGACAGAGAAGGCATAGAGCACTGATGAGTTCCTCTTCCAAGAGCCTTGGGATGGCAGAGCACACCAACCATGACCCTGCAAATCCTAACAGCAGCACTGCTGGCAGGTCTGATGGGAAGGGCTGGCTCCATGCAATTCCCAGTGCTCCCAGAGCCAGCCCTGACATCTCTGCTCATTATCTGCTCTGTTAGCTCCCTGGTCCTGCCTGCTCCCTGCACTCGCTGCATTCAACAGGCTGGTTATGGCTGCCCCACAAGGACCATGCTTGTTTTCCTTGGCACTTCTACAGCTCCCCTGAGAGCTGAGCTCCCTGGCTCCACAGGGATGCAATTGTGGTGCCCTGAAACACTGGCCTCAGCCCCATATGTTTCAGAGACATCAACCTGAGCCTCTGCAGAAGTGTCCCAGTGACTGGTGCCTAAATACCCTGCACAGTTTCCTGCAGCCCTGCCAGGGAGGCAGGGGATCAGGCAGGGAGGCTGGCAGCTCCCATCCAGCCCCTGCCCAATGCCACCCTGCAGTGCTGCAGTGACTGAGCAACACAGTCCCATCACCCATGAGGCTGGTGCTGGGAATCCAGAAACAACAAACTGGAATGAGCATAGGGGAAACCCAGGCAAATACTGCATTTTTCCAGGCAGGGACAGCTCTAGTCCTCCATCCCAGGCAGCCAGCACCATCAGAATGGTGCTGGACAAGAGAAACCTACAGGCAGGGGGCAAAAACGGGAAGGAGCCATCCTCTACTCCTCCCGATGGATCCTGACAAGGGAAAAATCCCTGTCCCTGCACCTCTGGGGCTGTGCTGGGAGCATCTCTGGGAATGAGGTAAGATGAGACCCTGCCCAGCAAGACCTTGACTTGTGGGTGCTACACCCAGGCTCCAACACCACCATCCCTGTGTGTCACCTGAGGGAACCGTCACAACCCAAACCCCAACCTGTCTGCTGTACAGGCGGAGACAGGTTCCCCAGGGGGAGTTTAGTGCAGGTGACTAATGCAGCAGCCCTGAATCACCCACCACGGGATGTGGGGGAGCTAAAAGCCACTCCATAGCACAGCCAATGGCTCAAGCCAGGCTGCAGAAATCCCCTCACAGCTCCCTGTCTGGGAAATGGGGCCAGTGAGCCCTTGCTTGGCTTTGCCACTTGGCTGCTGAACGTGGAAGAGTGACAGCCTCATCCTGCCCATTTATGCCAGCCAGCGCCCTGAGAGCAGCCGAGGCCGCCCGTGCTGTCCCTGCAGCTGTGGCACCAGCACTCCCACCTCCCCGCGCTGGCACTGCCGTGCTTTACTCGCTGAAAACCCACATCTGGCAAAGCATCCTCAGCAGTTTGCCTGACACCTGTTACGCTGTAAGAAACTCTTCCTGACAGCAGCCGGGGCGAGACTAACACCGCCGGCACTGAGCCAAGCTGCTTCCAGCAGCGCTGCCAGGGCTAAATCCAAAAGGCAGAGCACTGGGTGATTTCCACACAAGTCAGTGAAAGCGCTGCACCCCAAGGCCCCCAGTGCTTCGGCTCCCACACACACTTGTGCCCATGAAGCCCACTTGCTCTCATTTCTATTGAGGGGGTGAGCAAAGACGATCTAATAAGGAGAGCAGAAAATAGCCCAAATCTGGTTAAAGCCACTGCTAACTGCCCAGCTGGGACAAACGCGGCTTAGCAGAGGTGTTCTCCCTGGGAGCGCAGTAGCCCTCAGCTCCTGCAGAGAGCATGACCCTGGGATGGGGACCCCAACTCTAACCCAGCCTCTCCCAGAGCTGGCGGTCAGCAGGCAGAGGAGCACAGGGGTGGCCGTGCCACCCTGCAGCTAGCACAGCTCTCAGGGAGCTCTCACACTCCAGGGTCTGGCACAGATGGCAGCAGCCCCGGCCAGCCCAGCAGCGAGGGAGTGATGCTGAAGCAGGGCTGTGACATTTTGCATAGGAAAAGCCCTGTGCTGGGCTGTAAACAGCTCAGCGTTGTGGGAGCTCAGCCTCCCCTATCCCCAGGGCGAGCACGCAGCACTCACTGTTCAGCAGCACTGACTCCTTTCCTCGGCATCCCCCAGCTTCAAACTTCGTGCTCAATCCCTTGCAGGATCGGGCCCCTAAAGGCTGGGCTGAGCACAGACCTTGGGTTTTAACCCACCTCAAGGAAAGTAATACTATCCCAATCACCGCGGCTGCCTGAGTCTGACACAGCTGCTTTGCAGCCTGCAAGCTCCAGCAAGCTGGGTGGGAAGGATGTTTTGGGTGGGGAGGGGTTAACCCTCACTGCAAACACCTGCTTCTACCAGAAACAAAGCCTTCTGTTCAAAAGCCCCCCCCCCCCCCGGTCTCATGAAGGGCTCTGTCCACAACTGGAAGGTGAGGAATGACACACTGGAGTTTGCTGACGGAGAGGGCAGAGATTTCCTGGGCAGATATAATTCCCAATGAATCTCTCTGATCTGGAACCGGGTGATGCTGGAGTGTATCACCAGCTAATCAGCAGCATGGCTGGAGCAGACTGCACCACTGAATCAGATTAACCAAAGGGTCTGAACCCAGCTGCCAGCCTTCAGAGGCAAGGAGCCGAGGAGGGATGAGGTAGAGAAGCTCATCAACCACAACAGCAAGGCACAGCAACTGGTGGCTCTTGGGAGACTTCCCTAGTTTGGGTTCAGCACCCAGCCTAGCTGCGGCAGGGACACTCCCAGGGCCTCCCTCTACCCAGGGCAGCACCGAAGCAGTGCGATGACAGCCTCTCCGGCTAGAGCAGTGCTTGTCACCGCTGCAGTGTGATCGCAGGGACAGACGGCGTGGCCAGCAGCCGGGCAGGGAGCAAGGCTCAGGCAGCAAGATGAGGGACCAGTCCCTAAGACCCACCCTTCCCCTCAGCACCCAGCAAACTCCTGTGGAAACTTAGAAACTCACTGCAGTCGTCAGACTCGTAGCCCTCGGGGTCCACCACCTCCTCAGGTGCCTGGCATTTCGCTGGCTGCTCCGTGGGTGTTGTGCCATATGCCCCGAAAAGCTGGTCCACATCCTCATCCTCGTCACGGGGTGCCTCGGCAGGGCTGACTGAGGGCTGGCTGACAGCGGAGCGCAGGGTGCTGCTGCGGCCAACACCAGCGGGGAGCCCGCGGGGGAAGCGGGGGAAGTAGTCGGAAATCTGCTTGATGGGTTTGATGGGGCCGGGGCAGACGTCAATAGCCATGTGCTCCTGGATACTTATGGTCATTTTCTCTCCTTTTCGGAGTGTCATGCATGCGGCTGTCGCTGCCAAGCCTCGCCGGAGAAGCACGGACCGTGCGTGAAGGAGCCGTGAAGTTTGCGCTGAAGGAAGCAGAGGCAGGCGAAGGGGGAGGCTCCGGCAGGCACCTTACGTGGTTCTCGCGCCCTGAGCCTCAGACGCCGCACGCATGCTGCTGCTGCTGCCGCCAGCTCCGGCTCTCACACAACCCCTGATCCTGCCAGCGCTGCCTGTGAATAAATGAGCGAGACGGAGAGACGGATAAGAGGCAGGGGGTGGGCTCTCGGGTGATGTCACCAGCTAGCAACAAAGCGGTACCCAGCAGCGGAGGAATGAGGGCTGTGGCCGGCCCGCACGGCCGCCGGCGAGGGCCGCCCGTCCCCTGCCTCGTCCCCAGCAAAGCCCCGCCGTGCCCGGGGGAGCAAAGCAGAAGTTGGGTGGAAGCACACCTCCCCACACCCCTTCACCCCATCTCCCTGCCCCAGCAGGGTGAGGGCCCACCAGACCTCTCTGGAGAAGGGAAGGTCACCGTTCAGGGTCAGGAGCCGCTGTCCTGTTGCGTTGCATTCCCCGGAGCTGCAAGCAGGTCTGTTCCAGCCCCTGGAGGTTGTGGCAGTCCCGGTGGCATCCCAGCTCACGGCATGGACGAGCCAGAGAGATGCTCTGTGCATACTGAGCAGGGGCGTGCGTGGCACGCTGCCCACTCCCGGCTCCAGCCACACTGTTGCTCAAAGGGGTCGCCCTGATTTGGTGCCCTGCTGCTGTAGCAGGCTCCCGTCCATACAGCACTGCCCTCTCCAGTGCTCAGCACTCTGGGGCTGGGAACGCACCAGGGATTGAAGCAACACATGGCACTTGACGGCAGCACAGCCGGCACAGCCTCTCCCAGACAGCTTGTGTCTGCGGGCAATGCAGCAGGTAGATCATCTCAGAGCAGCGGGCGATGGGTAGGGCCAGGGCTCATAGCCAGCCTGGCCAAGCTCAGCCCTTCTCCGGCAACCTTTCCGGGCAGGGACAGGTCCTCATCACCAGCCAGGAAGGGCACAGGCTCCCTGCAGCCTGCTGAGTTGTGGCTTGCTCAAGGTGTTGATCACAAACTGGTGGTTTTACCTAATCTCCTCCTGCGTTCACATCAATAAATCTCAGGCTCCACAAGCTACCGGAGGTGGATTTTTAAGCAAGGAGTGTCAGAAGAGAAAAGCTGTGAGAACATGGAGCAAAACACTGCATGGAAACTCACCCTGCCCAGGAAAACGTATCTGAAGTATTTTGTAGCGACAACTCCCCCACTACGGACTTTCTGCTGACTCAGGTGCGGTGGGGTCTGGCATGAAGCTGGGACACCCACCACCATGTAACGCTGATGACAGCCAGTACCACCAGGTAACCTGACAACAGATCCCATATATCAGTGCACACAGAACTGCAGTCTCCTGCAGGCAGGCATGCAGATGTCTATTAAAAATAAATCTCCATTTTTTGGAGAATTTTTCCCCAAAACCCCAGCAAAATCACACCCAACCTTTTTGTCAAATTAAGAACTCAGTTTTCACTCAGATTTTGGTAAATGTTAATGAACATCCCTGACTCATAACATACCGACACTAAGCAAACCACCCTAATTTATTTCTTGCCAGGAAGCAAACATTTCTCTCCTGAAGCATCCAAACTTGTCATCGCTCTGTTCCTAGACATGATGCACACAGATGCTCTAATGATCTGCGAGAACTGGTGATCTCTCAGATGCTCCTTCCTCTCTCTGCCATGTATTCACCTAAAGCCAGCTCCCATCTCTTGTGCAGAGGTGATTTGTCCCGCCCTGCCAGGAAACAAACTGCTCTCCTGCAGCAAGGTCCAACAGCAAATCCAGTTTAACCCCCTTCCCACATCTGAGGACTCTGAGTATATTAACTCAGATGGAAATGCCACCTGCTTCGCATTCACGTGGCGAATGCTGAAAATCCTGCGGGTGGCAAGACGATGGGTGGGAACAACATGGGAGGCACAAAATGCTGCCTCCAGGTCTGGAGCAGCCTGAATGTGTTCATCCACACAGGCTCCATCTTTGGGTGCAGCATCCAGGATGCGGTGTGGACGCAGACAGAACGAACAAAAATTGGGCATGATGCCCAGAAAATAGCAGCAATTCCCTCCAAGAAAGGGCAAATAAATAAATAAAATTAAGTTATATATGACAGACTAATATTATTATCGTCATTACAAAAGCATCATTATTTTAAATGTTTCCCCATAGAGCATGAGTCCCAAATAGACAAGGATTGTTATACAAGTCAGGAAGTCAAGGCTCTGTGGCTTAAGGTGAGCGCCCTGAGCTCTGCCCCCTCCTGTGTCATGCAGCACCCCAAAAGCTGCCTTGCAGTGCTGACAGTCCATAGCCAAGGCCCACAAGCAATGATGGAAGATACTCACCTCACCCAGGGATGCAGAGAACAACCAAAGACAGAAGGGACAAGGTGATATGAAGACCAGATTAAAGGAAAAACAAAGACAGAGCTGAAGCAGGCAAACCTGTGTGCTGCCAGGGCAAGACTGGCCCCCAAAGGAGACCACGTCCCCAGACTTTATAGACTGAAAGAAACAAAACCAAGACTTGCTGCTAATAGTCCCAATGAGACTTTCTAGTCTCTGACTGATCACAAGCCTACCGAAAGCAGCTGGAGCTCTCCCTTAGGTTTTAGTGAGTCCCAAAGCAGCTTGCTTTTTGATAAACCACACTTCTTGTACCTTCTCATACTGCCTGCCTATTTCCTCCTAGGCTGCCCAGCCTAATATTTACTGAGGGCTCCCCACATATGGCACACCCAGGCACCTAGGACTGGCATGACACATGACAACATGGAAGGTAAAAAGACAAAAATAGAGAGTTGGGCTGGGAGACAAAAGTAGGGCTTGGAGAAACAAAGCCAGTTTCCAGGTAAAGCTTTTAATTCCCACCCTCTGTCTAATGCCCTGGAATGTGATCTGATCCCTCACTCTGCTGGGATGATTCAGAGCCACTGTCATTGCCTACACACACGACCTTCATTTTCCCAGAAGGGGGAAAGCTGGCATCCCTGCAGGCCCACAAGAGCAAGGGGAGACAGCTTGTATGTTACATTGCTGATTCCAGCAGCGGAAGCGACAGCTCTGGCTGACAGGAAGCCAAGCCTCTCTGCAGAGGGGTATCCCATCCTTGCATGACGGGAGGACATCCTTTAAGGAAAGCGACAGTGGCCATCACAGAGTCAATATCACAGCAGGAATAGGATGATGGAGAAAAACACATCAACTGTCAACTGCCACATTTCCTCCCAGTGGTGTGTGCAAGCTGCAACAAGATCCTGAGCTCAGCACCCATGACAATGCACTTCAGTGGCTTGTTGGGAGTTGCAACAAAGAGATCTGGCTGCTCACATCAGATGAGGGCATGGGCTGGTGTGCCAAAAGCATCCCATAAAGAGAGCTGGAACACAGGACACAGGAAAAATCGCTCCAACTCCAGCTCAGGCTCAGAAAAGCATCCTGACCCAGGACAGCCTAATCCGGGTTTAATTTCCATGTTGTTCTGAACCGGGGAACAAGCAGAGGCTTAAATACATCCCAAGCAACACCTGTGCCACTCACTCACTCCATGCCCAGGGCAGAGCCATGCTTCTGAGCAGCCCAGCAGCCCAGCTTCTGTGACCAAGGAGCCATCCTGCTGGTGCTATGCAGACGGGCAAAACAGAAGGATTCCTACAGCAAACAAAGCAGTAGCACATAGATTAAACATGCACCCAAAAATACAGGCTGTCCTCCACATTTGTTTCAAACACTAAGCATCAAATACTGCTGTCGGTTACTCCAGGTTCATATCAACAAGAACAGGGGCTGATTCCAGTTTAATTGATTCCTTTCAAATGAAAAGCACAGCAGCAGAACTGCACATCCCATCACTTCCCAGAGTCAGTGACTGACCCACTGCTTCTTTATTTAAACTTTCTCAGCTCAAACCCAAACAGTATCACAGAAACCCTCTGTTCTGCTGCTGGAAAAGACATCAGCCTGAAGAGTGCATAGATGATGCCAAATTAAAGCCTTATGAACACGGGGGGACTCACACTGCAGGTTGGGAACAGGGAGGTTTGACGGTCACCCAGGGAGGTGACACAATGCAGCACAAGCCTGCCCAGCCCTAGCTTGCTTTTCCCCTGCCATTTTAAGTCTGTGTTAAACCACAGGTACCCACAGCCTCAGGCATGAGAGGGTGCCAGCAGACAACACCAGCTCAATCTGCTGGCAGGGACAGGGGATATCAATGCTGCCAACGCTGCTGGAAGAGATCCCTCCCTCCCTTTGGGGTGACTGAGGAACTCCATTGTCTTCAGTCCACCCTGCTTTTTGTATGAAACATACTTATTTCTTCTTTGAATAAGCTTAACTCCAGCATGGCTGTGCATGGGAAGGGAGTTAACTGGAAAGCAACATGTGCTTTGCTCCTTGGCTCACTCCAGGCACTGTCTTCTGGCTGATGCACAGCTATTGCCAATGAGGTTGTTCCCCTGACAGATCTCTGCCCTCAATTGCTGGGAAGGCTTGGCTGAGCCTACCAAGTGCATTGTGAATCCTACCTGGTTAAACACCCTTTTCATTTGCTAAATAAAGCAATAATAATAATGATAACTAGGAAACTTGGCTAAATAATCCTAAGAAGCTTACTCCAGGCTGTGCCGATTAAGGCTCCCCGGCAGTGCCATGTCCCAGTGCACCCTGGTCCCCACTGCTCCTCTGCATGAATAATACCTGAGGTTATCTGTGCTACAACAGGCCTTGCTAAAAAACATCATTCAACCAGATTTAACCACCAATTATTAGCTGGGAACAAAATCACTGTGGTAAAATACAGCCCACACTCTATCATAAAGCAGACACAAACAAACCCTATCAGAAAGTCAGGCAAAGGGCAAATGCCAGCAAGAAAGAACCCTCTCCCCTCAAAATACTGCTGAAGGTTCCCAGAGACCCAGGTAGTAGCAAGGGTGGATGGTGCCTTCCTCACTAGCACTTTGCTACCCACAAACGGACCTGCAAGGGAGCTTCCAAGAGGATAGGAGGAGGTAAGGAGGCATCTGCTCTCTGTGGATCTTCAGTGTCATTCAGGATGGGCCCAGAATAGCTAAACTTTCAGAAGGGGCTGATGTTTAATGTGTAGCATATGTTGCCATTTCTATGTGAATCCCAAAATAGTTGGTGTTTTGTTTTATAATCTTAACACACTGGTTTTTGGAATCCTGTGAAATATCTTCAGGGAGGAAAAATGTTGTGCATCTGCATCCTGATGTACCATTTCCAACACACTATTCACCCGCAAATCAACCACAGCAGATAACCAGCTGCTGTAAATATCTGGAATGAGCCTTTCTTCACTTTTTGCTGTTATTTCCCTCATGGTCCTTGGGTTCCCTCTAGCTACAGAGCCTTAGCAGGGTTTTGCCATCACAAGGCCAGGCAAAGCCACCTTTCTGCATCATGTAGGCTCTTTTTGTTATGTGCCTGTAAGCTAAATGTAAATTCAAGGGAGGGGAAAGTTCTGTGTAGCATCAACTCTTATTAGGCTAATTTTATCTGCTCTCAGTGCCTTTCTCAGCTGGAGTCAATGTCCTCTGAGATTATCCAGCTGATGTGTTTTAGTAGTTTTACCCTGCTTTTACCTTCTCCCTTCCTGACTGTCTTGGAGGCGCGGGAGGATGACAGCATCTCTTCTCCGGACTTCCCAGGCAGCTGGGGCAAAGCCTGATGTTTATTCTGCAGTAGTATCTTACCCTGCAGTGGATGGGACAAGCAGTTAGTGTTGGCTTGGAGGGTTGCACTGCTGCCTCCTGTACACTCAGCCCTTCAGACTCCACAGATGTCCAGAAACAGAGTTAACATCAGCATTTAGGGCCCAGCCCCGTTGCTATGGAAATTGCTAGACTTTCTGCTCACATTCTGATGGGAAGAGGCATTTCAGGAGTCACCACTAGCTTCCAGAGTTAACACACATGAAGCCAAGTGAGGGCAGAAAGCAGCCCAGCTTCACGAAGGCAAGGGGAAGACTGCTCCCACCCTATGCTCCAAGAACGTGGATCTGGATGAAAACAGAGGGAAAAGGCCACTGATAACCAGCAGCATCAAGATGATGCACAGTTTGCTCTGGGGATTCATGAAATAGCATCTTGGTTTTGCAGAATTAAAGAGCAATTTGGCTGCATTAAGAGAGCATTATAGCTGTTCCTCTCCCACATACGCATCAGGCTAACGACATCCTGTCAAAAGCAATCTAACCAAAGCCCCTGTTCAGTGCTGGTACTTAGTGCAGTAAAGGTACCTGTCACAGCCCTGTAATGGCTGGTGGAGCTCTGTCCTGACTACTGCTCCTGCAAGCTGCTGGGAGTTGTCCTGTCCATCCCTGGACCATAGGGGTCAACCATCCCCAGTGAGCTGCAACAGAATCAGCTGCCAAGTCATTTTCCTGGCCCCATCCACGAATCCCAGTATCATGCTAACACTGCAAAAGGCAACACAAATGAAAGAGCAAAATGAAAGCCCCTGGAGTCATGCAAAGGAGGACAAATCCGTATCTACTATGTGGTCAGGCTGCTGGAGGGGGAAAACAGCCTCAGCTTACCTGAACTGGGCAGGACCGTTCAATTTTGCACTGCAAGCCTGGGCTGAGCCCTCCCCAGGGGCAGGCAGCTCGGAGCAATCCATGGCTGCCAGCCGGCACGAAGCTGCAGGAGCAGCCGGTGATGAGGAAACCCCAGGGGCAGTGCCCCGGCAAGCAGCTACACCAGCACCTGCAGGTTAGCAGCAAAGAAATGGAGGCCACAGAGACACGCAGACTCCTGCCCAGAGAGCAGCTTTCCCGTTGGCGCTGAGGAAGGCAAGCCAACCCGCAGGATCCCTCTCCTCTCCCATCCATGGGCTATTTAGCTGTCTGACCTTATGTCACCCAACCCAAGGCGATGCAGGACAAATTTGCATTCCACTGTGGGGAAGCCTGAGCATCTTCCAGCTCTGCAGTGAAGAAAACAGATCTGCAGTGCAAAAGATAGGCACCAGCCAAAAAAGAAAAAGGAGATGGAGGGAGAGGTGGACAGGTACA
The DNA here is from genome assembly GCA_032466535.1 of Forpus xanthops. Classification (NCBI taxonomy): domain Eukaryota; kingdom Metazoa; phylum Chordata; class Aves; order Psittaciformes; family Psittacidae; genus Forpus; species Forpus xanthops. The sequence goes on from JASSUY010033226.1 coordinate 75,843, forward strand.
GGAGCATGGTTTGCCATACAAACATTAAAATTATACCCATCTAAGGGGGGGCATCTCCCAGGTCATTAAGCAGACAGAGGAGTCACTAGATGGCCCTGCTAGTCCTGCTCATCTGATCACAGCCATGGATATTAAGAAATGCTAGTTTAGCTACTCTGCAGGCTTTTGTGGACTGTGAAATCTGCTCTGAGTCTCCTCCTGGGAGGTAGGGCTTCCCAAGGAGAGCATGGCAGCTGGGTGATACCTTGGGCAGGCATGTGGAGGGTACACCCCAGGACACGGGGCACCTCTGGGCCTCACCAGAGAGATGAATGGTCCTTCCCACTCCCACCCTGACCTGGGTGTCCCCTTCCCTCCCTGACACCTGCTCCACTTGCCAGAGACACTACCAGTCTGTGCCTCAGTGTAATCATATTGACAGTGATGGGTGTAAGAGCCACGGAATCATATTAATGAGCATCGGGTTGCTGGATAATTATGACGTTAGCATTATTGGATTAGGACATTTGCATAAATTGGGCACGAGCTTCTACCTGCATCAAGACATATGTTTACATGAATTTACATCCATCTGCATCTCAATGAAGCTTGTCCAACTGCATCCTCAGCAGCTTTCTGGGTGACCAGTCACAGCCATTGGCAGCTGAACTCCAGGGACCATCTCCTGCTGTCAGGCACAATACCAGGCCACCCAGATACCAAAAACCCAGCAACTTCTCCTTCTCAGCATCTTACACAGGTTACACCTCAGCTGGGACAGGCATACCCCTTGTGGGGGTAAGGCAACCCCAGCCTCAGCATTGGGGTCACTCAGGATAACACTGTCCTCACTCCCCATGGACTGTTGCCTCCTGAGAGTCTAGCTCCTGGGTCCCTGGATAATGGGCAGTTAAATCCATCCTACTCACAGCTGTGAAAAGAGCTCAATAAAAAACTCCCAGCATGCTGCAGTCAGGATTTAAGAGGCCATAAAGAGAACCCAAAATGAACTCTTTTTCTCCTCTTTTTTTTTTTTAATCCATGATCTCTGATTCAATTACTTGATTTTACAGGAAAGGGGAGACAGATTCAATTACTTGATTCCTGATTTCTTAACATAGAAATATGGACTCTGCAACCAACAGGAAGATAAAAATCCCTTCAAAGCTGCATTGCAACAATTTGGAGGCATCATCTGATTTATACGGCTGTAAGAAATAAGCAGTTTCCCCTCCTAGCCTCTTCAGCAGAACCTACTCAAGCACTAAAGTAGTGCAGTAATATCTGAGCATGGAGTCCTGCAACCCACCCACAAAATTACAGGGAAGAGGCAGGCAGTGGAGCAGCTCACTGACTATCTGCCCCTAAATGCCTTTCTAATGTAGAGCTGCATGAGGAATTACCCAGTCCCCTCTTGGACCTGGTAATTATGAGTTGGGACGGATCAGAAGGTGCATGCTCACTCCCTGGGCATCTCCAGCCCCAGAAATTGCTGCTGTGCTCCTTCTAAACACTGACATGAAAACAAGCCAGCCCAGCAGTGTCCAAACCATTTCCATCAAGACTCAGTAACCATAAGCCTTATCACCACCGAAAGCTTTGTGAATTACAGTGGCTTATCTCCAACTGCTGGCCTGCATGATGCAAAGAGCTAAACCCTGAAGTGCCCTTGGGATTAAACATGCCTGAACTAATCAACAGCAACGAGAGCAGTAAGTCCCGCAGGGAGCTCAGTGGAAAGTTTGCTGGGATGTGGTGAGCTGGAGCAGCCCTCTTTCCCCTTACCTGGTGCCGTGCAACTAAAAGCACTGCTCAGACAAAAATCATCTAATATTTTTGGGGTCTGTTCACTCAAACCAACCCATATCCTCTTGGTTCCATGCCACTTTCTGCAGCCAAAGAAACTGGAAAGAAGCGAAGCAGCATCAAGAAGCTGCTCACTTGGAGGAACCCAGCCTGCAGGGACCCTGCTCTCAGTCTCACCATGCCCAGCAAAGCCTTGTCCCATCTCACAGATCAGCCGTGAGCTCGCATGGCTGCACGGCATCTCCCAGTGAAGAGGGACCAGCCCTGTCACTGCAGCACAGCAGAAGAGGAAAATGACATGTCCTGTCACTACCCAGCTCCCACCAACCACCTCTGCCACTGGCTTCATACAGCTTCAAAGCCTTTAGCACTGCTCTGCTTTAATGACTCAAGTTATTAAATAGGGACATTTTAACCTGCAAAAAGCAGGCCAAGACCCTTGGCTGCAAGGCAGCTGAGAAGTTCCCAGTGGATTTGGAAAACTCTTACGCTTTATTTTCAATAGAGTGCAATGTCTTTCACCCAAAAGCAGTGGTCAGTTCCCATATTTGGAACCTTTTGGGCTCACAAAGCTCATGAGAAGCAGAAACCAATCTGGCAGAGGGGTCAGAGGGACTCCATCTCAATGGGATGGATAGCACCTGAATCCCTGGCTAAAAAAATCCTGCTTGGCAGAACACATTTGCACATGATTGTGTCATTAGGTGCCAATGCCAGCTGTTAACGCTTAGTGACTTTGTGTCACAAGCAAGGAAGGTGGGTGTCCAACACGGCAACAGGAGAAGGGAATGTACCTGTGCATTGCTTCCAGGACATGGGCTCAGGCAGGGGCAGAGCACTCACATTATTTATGGCCATGTAGATGGGCCCCTGAATGGCAGCGGCTCAGCGTTTGATCAGCCCAGGGCTGCCAGCGTGGCTCACAGCTGGAGACATCAGATAACAGGAGAAAATCAAACCCCTTTTCTCCCTGTCCTGGCCTCTCCAGCGGGCCTGTCTCAGAAAAGAGAAAGGAGGAAGGGAAAAAAAAAAAGCCCAATAAAGTAGGTCCACTGCTGTACAACCCCCAGCCCTGCACCTTCAGTGGGGACGTTGGACTTCCAGCAAGGACTGTCAGGCAGGGCCTGGAGGATGTGGAGCCCAAAGTTCAGGGACACAGTCCCTGGCATCGGAAGGAGAAGAGCTCATGGAGCGAGGCAGTGGTGATTTCCACCTAGGAAAGCACAGCTCTGCTCAGCTCCAAGCTTTGCCCTGATATTCCCAGCCAAGCCCCAGGCAGAGCTGAAGCAAGGCAGAACCAAGAGGGCAGAGCCAGTGCCCGCAGCAGAGAGCTGTGCTCTCCTGGCTGCAGCCTGAAGGAGCAGAGCCAGCCCTGTGCACAGTTCTGGCTGTCCCTGCATGGTGGTTTGCGGACCTTGATGAAAGTGGGGCTCAGGTGCCACAGGCATCCCTGCCCCCCCCCGCAGCATGTCTGTGCTTCCATGAGCTGCTCCCCCATTGAACAACACCCTTTTCTCTGCCTTTCCCACACGCTGGTGTCTCGCCCACCTCATAGAAACATCTGTGGGACTGAGCAAAAATGATTCCTGTATACTCCCCCCTCCACAGAGGCAATGAAATAGGCTGCACCTGCTTTCTTCCCATCTTTTCCAGTCCTTTCACCCTCCTTTCCCTATCTTTGAGGAACAGATGCACCCATTCATAGCCATGCAAAAGAAAGTGCATATTTGCCTTTCCAACTGCAGTGCAGCTGGTGAAGTACAGGAGGGAAAATTATATTTTGTATGAATACACAAATTATCTGCACTCATCTTATTACACTTGAATAGCAAGCCGACAGGAAAAAGAAAACATGAAAGAGAACGACATTGTTTTGGCTGTGCCGATGTAGCTTCGTTATTGTTTATCCCCTCCAACCACTCCATCATCCTAATGCCACTGTCTCCCACAGTGACAGGTCAGTAACAGTGATCGCCTAAATAGCATGATACTGAGGCTCCCAGAATGAATCGAGCAGGATGTAAACCTGGTGAGGCAATGCCTGGGAGATGGCAGCACCTCTGGATGCTTGCCTTCAATTCCCAAGGCAGGTCCAGACCAAGCATCCAATTACTCACAAACATTATCGCATTGGTGTCAAAAGGATTCATGTTACAGTGGTGCCAATTAGCAGAGCACGGGAATACATTGGGGTGATAGAGAAACAAAGGCTCAGTAACTCCCTAACCCAAATCCTTGCAGATATTCATCACATGAATAAATCCCCAAAGCCCACAGCAGAGCTGTACAAGAGGGTGCATGCAGGGCAGAAGGCTCCCCCATGCCTTGATGATTATCTTTTACAGAGGGCAGACATACATGGCTCTGTGAAGGCTCAGCACCTCGCACCAGGGGGCCTAGCTCATTGGGCAGCACTAGAAGCAGAGCAGAGAAGCAGCTCACTGCAACCCCACATGGGATGTCCTCACATTCAACCCTTGGAGAGGGCCTGGGTTTGTATCACAGGGAACAGAAGTTATTCTCCCACCAGAGCCTTCCTCCAACACAGCACGGAGAAAAAGCCATTTTAAAATTTCCCCATGGCAAGTGACCACTGTGCTCCAAGAGGACAGAACCAAAACTCATGATTAAGCACATGAGCTCCACCACACAATATCTTTGCAATCCCTTAGCTCTTTGATGCAAAGATGTCCACAACTACAGAGGGCTCAGGCAGGACAGTGCGGGCAGCTCCTCCCCGGTGCGGTGGCATCTGATCAGCCTAAGTGACAACAGCTAATTCCTCATGCTACAGACAACACAGTGACTTCAGCAAGTACAGAAAAACAATCACAAGGTGGAAATTCAAACAGAACACGAGTCACCTGCCATCAAAACAGGGGAAAATTGGCAAGTTTCCTACTTAGCACTTACTACATCAAGGCTGTTCAATGACACTAATTAAACAGGTACCTCCTAGACATTGCCAGAAAGATTTACATCCCTAATTTGCATTTCTCAGTTTACCTTTCTGTCCTCCAAGGCACCATTTTAATGGTCATGGTGTGATTGCTTGGAGAAGTTTAATTTTGCATGAGTGTCATTTGAAGATGAAGGCCTGTCCCATCAGTGCCTTGACAATTGCTCACCCAGGGTCCAGATCTTGCCCTCTGCTCTCCTGCAGCAGGGCTCAGCTGTTCTCCGAGATTTTCTTCATCTCTGGAGCTTGGCTTCACTACTAGACATATAAATAATGCTGGGCACAGCCACTCTCAGTGACCCAGCTGCTGTCCTTGTCCAGGGGCTGGGCATGTATCAGTCTGGAGGCTCTTTTAGGGGTGAATGAACCTCAGATATACCCAGCACAAAGCCAGCACCAGCAGCTGATCTGCGGGACATGGTGCAGGGCTGTTACTACAAAGCAGAGCAGCACTGGAAAGCAAGGACCAGCCTCAGCGCTGTGATCTCGCCATGCAGCTCCAAAATCCAGTCCCAAAACCCAAGCCCACAATGCGGCTGCTCCTGCATAAGTGGTTGCTCCAGTGGGATAGGGCAGAGCAGCAGGAGGGGAGGTATATAATTGCAAATAATTAAAAGTGGCCACACCACTGTGATAATTAGTCTGAAAGCAGAAGTCATTTACATTCAGGAGGGGGAAGGTGTCTCTGCCAACACCCCTTGCCCAGATGGCCCTGATAAGGCACTGATTAGCTGCAAGTCTCCAGCCCCAGATAATAACTGCTTACAGTGATTAGGCTGGTAAGAGACTTGATGAGAAAAGGGAGATGGTGACACCTGTTTGCTGCATTTGGTCAACTACAGAGTACCTGGGGAGCATCTAGGAGTAAAGAGGTTACAGCTGGGGGCCAAGAGAGGGCTCAGAGCACAACAGCTGCTGTTAAAACTGACGCAGTCCACAACAAAAACAGTTTAAAACCACAATGCATCCTTCCTGGCAAAATACAGATACATCACACATAGGCACTCATTCCAGAAAGGGAAACAAGACCAACAATCCCTCCAAGATTTTACAAACAGCTTCCAATGCCAGACAGAAATCAGTGGAAAGAAAATGAAAACACAATGGATGGTTTCAAACAAACCCACAGAACCTCTGCAAAGCATGGAGGTGTGTACAGCACTCCTCCTTGAGTGGATCTGAATTCATCCCTCAAATATGCGGCTCCCAGACAATGATCGGAGCAGCAGCCTTGGGTGATCATGGACATCTTAGGGGCTGCTTGGCAGCAGGATACAGGCTACAGCCATGGGGCTGGCTCCTTTCATGTTCTGCTATGAAGATAACGAGAGGACATATTTGTGCACGGAGAAAGGTGCAGGGCAGGGGTGTACAAGGACAGCAGGCAGCACGCACTGCGTTCCAGTGTGCACTGCCATGGAGCTGGAGAGAAAAATCCTCATCTCATGCCTTTCAAGCCTCACAGGCATTTCTAGCACTACCTGAATACACTGCTAGTAAGAGGCAATGGTCAGGAGGAAATCTGAATACGCAGCTCAAGATAAAATTTTTCCAAGTTGCTTACTTGTCACCTGCCACCCTGTGCCTGCTGAAAGTATCATTATTTGATTGCAGCATCAGCCCTTCAAGAACACTTCCCTGAACTCTCTGTCAATCACACTTACCTGTGGAAACAAGGCATTATGACTGGAAAAGCAGTCTCCATCATGGAGAGGAACAAAGTGAAGGAAGTGGCGGCAGGAAGAAATGGGAGAGACAGGCTGGCGAGATAACTGCTGCCACCAGCCCTCTCCCCTGGAAGGGAACATCTGGGAGGGGTAGGGAGCAGAGAAGAGTAAGAGTAGCTGCTGCTAAGTTTTATTTTACAAGTGAACTTCAACTATCTGCAGAGGTCATCTGTCATTTTGGGTCACTGTCAAACACTCCAGATAATAGTCCAGGGCCTTTGCTGACCGATTCAGTAATGGCCAGAAACACACTGTCTAAACACCAGCTGGTAGCCCATTTGCTTCAGCTATGTTAAACTACTATGCACAGCTCCCGCAGAGAAAGCAACCCCTTTCCCTCAATCTATAGGTGCAAAAAGCCAACATGGCAACTTGGCAATTCATAGCCAATGTTTTTTGACTCAGAGATCCCACAGTTGACTTTCCCATGTACTGGCTGTTGTCATGGCAAGCGAAGGCGGGAAGGAACCAACATAAGAGATGGTTAGTCCTTGACACACTCCATCCTCGGACTAATGGCAGCTCCCCAGCAAAACAATCCCAACAGCAATTATCGAGGCTCTTTAAAATGGGAAAAGCAAAACAGATTAAAAAGCCATTTGAAACCTTGAAGCTGAATGCCAAGTGGAAGAGCCAAGGCTGCACATTCTAGGTGAACAATGCTGAGACGCTTCGCTGTAGACAAAGCTAAATGGACCCCAGCTGTCCTGAGCAAGGCTGTGGGGACAGCACTTGACAGAATGGCTATCAGTGCTGCTTTATCCCAAGTGGTTTCACTGTGGAAAACATTCCACCGAGGGGCTGAGGAGCACTCCTGTGCTCCCCTGCCATTGCCACCACAAGCTACTAAAGAGAGGCAAGACAAAATATGACTTTCAAGTGCAGAATTCAATTATGCTCCAGCCACGTGAATCACCATTCCAGTGGCTGGATCGCTTTCTTTCCTTGCTGGAGCCAGCCCAAGGATTTGGAGAGTACCTGCAACCTGGGAATGGAAAAAAACTTTTTACTGTTTCAAGAATGGCAAGCAGTTGTTACTGAGCCAAAGCTTTATTGTTTCCAGCAGTAATACACTACATAAAAGTTGTAAGGGATGGAGACAAGAACAACAAAGTAGTAAAAGAAACACAAATGACAAGAGCAGACTAAGCACTATCCACTGAGCCCTTCTTGTCTGCCTTGAGCCAACTCAAAAAAGCTGACAAATGGTAGTTTAGGATAATATTCCAATGAAAGCTACAAAACACAACCAAGAGAGACGCGACAAAGGGAAAAATGGTCTTTAATAGAAAATATGAGTACTGCTGTCCCTTCATTACATTCACATGTGGCTAAATCACGTTCTCCTGAGCTATATCCTTCCCTCAATCCACAAGGGGTTTTTCTACAGATGACTGAACAGTTCTGGTTTGAACTCGTGGGACTACTTCATGGAGGTAAAATATAGAGGTAAGAAGTTTCCAGTCTCACTGGTGCAAGAGCAGTCCCAGATTTATTCCTGACACTGTTCATATGAAACCTATCTCACTTAAAACGCAAACCCATGCCCCAACGCAGCACAGTAAGCCAGCAAGGATTACCACGTTCCCGTGCAGAGCTGGCTACCCACGGTGTGGTAAAATCTGTGGGAAGTAAGAGTAGGAGTGAAAACACAGCAGACCTGCCTGCACTGCCCAGGAATGAAAGATAAGAAGAGTTTGAAACTACATGCTCTGGTTTAAAACCTCTTTCCAACTCCGGTGTAGTTTTTTTATGAGAAAGTAACAGGTTTAAAGAAAATTAAATCAATTTTTAAGTGTCTTTTTCCTTCTCTTTCTTCTATAGAACTAACGTAGGCTGTCAGGCCAGACTGTCTGAGGCATGCAGTAATGACAGTGCAAGCAAGACAGCCTCAGTAGGACTGTCAAAAGCTCCAAGGCAAAACAGCACTTATTTTGGTGGCAAACCACTTCTGAGATTGAAGACCCTACAGCTCCCAGAAGAAACAGCACAGCTTCAGCTCGGAAATCACATCACCACTTCAGCAAAAGCTGACCTTTGGATTTAGTTTTTCAGAAATAGTAATAATTTTGGCATTACCCCTTTCAGAGATGCCGCCGCTTGAGTCTCAATGGCCAGGTTTAAACACAGACCACAGTATAAAGCATCCCTCCGTGGAGTACGATCTCATCCCTTGCTCTCTTCAACACCAGTGTTGTGAAGCCCACGTTATGTGGCTTCTCTTTATGTCATCTCAAAGAGCCCACATCATCCAAAGTTTTGTTTTCATTTTTCAAGGGATAGAAACGGATCGCAGAGGAACAGCTGGAAGGAATTTCCCAGCAACCTGCCATAGCATGGTAACAGGAAAAGCAGTAAGGGAATGCTCTTCTGTTGGACCATGATCATTTAGAAGGGAAGTCAAGGATTGATTTCCGATCTCCTGTTAGAGTGTTCCAACACCCAATCCCATTTATCTTCATACTGCAGCCATTTGTAAGAGCATACACCACAAAGCACTCAGCAGCAAAGGAGAACAAAACAAAGGAGTAAAAACCAAGGGAAAAGGCTGACATTAACAGGCACAAATTGCCTTTAAATCCATGACTTCAGAAGGAACTTTTTGAAATCCTTTGTTTATTCTGCTAAAGACAGGTCAGATCAAAAGCATTTAATAAAATCCACAGACTCCTACTTGCTTAATGTGGGTTTTGTTCAGGCCTTCAAAGATCTAAATGCTCAAGAGATGTCAGTTAATTTAATTTTTCTCATCTGTCAGGCCTTAGAGGGATATTGTCCATCCTGGAGAATAAGGAGGACCAGGGCACATGGCTTTCTAGAGCCTAACTCATGATGATACCATCACAGCCAGCCAGATCCTCAAGACTTGAAGGAAAAAGGCAAAACAAAGGGCTCTGCTAATGAAAGAAATGAAAACGTATGTATGTGGAAGGAGAATCTGCACTGCTTAACAACATAAAGTAACTTGAAAGCTTTTATCTTATTTGGACACAGAAAGACAGCCAGTGGGCAATGGGGCAGTGAGCATTCTCGCACCAGGAGACGCAGCACATGCAATGCCCAGGACCCCACTGGTGAAGCACCACTCCAGGACACACAGGCCAGTGCACAGCCAGGAGGACCAAAAATTTCACAGCAAACTTCTTTGAGTGTTTCTTTACTACCTGAAGTGTTCCCCTGAGCTGACAGCCCTATCACAGAGACCTCAGTGGAAGTGAACAGGAGCAGGACTTCGACAGCTGATTCAGGATGCTCTCATCAAATTCATACCAAACCAGAACAACAATGACAAGAAACACAAGGGTTAACACCCTGGTCCCATGGAGTCAAGTGCAAACCAAAGCCCTAGTCTCACCCTTTCGACTCACAGAGGGAAATTCACCCCTGGGCTGAGAAGCAGAAGGGCTGCAGTTTCCTCACACATCCTTTCGGGGATACAGGGGTGAATTTTCCTTTCTTCTGAAGATTGCAAAGCCAGCCACAAGACCAGGAGCTGAACTCAGGGCTGGGCTTGACAAGCCAGGAACAGCAGAGGCAGCACATGTTTCTTCAGCTCCTGTGAACACACTTTGTGCATCCCTTCCAAGAAACATGGGTCTGGACCCCAAGGCAGCACTGCATGGCACAGTACCCTCTTCTGAGCAGCATCCCAAAGTGCAAGTCAGTCAGCGGAAGGGGAAATCAGACCAAACCATAAACCAAGTCAGTGAGGCAGGGAGGACAGGCAAGTGCTTCCCCAGGTGCCATCGTGTTGTTAATGCCTGAAAAGAGCATCATGAAGTCACCAGCAGCAGCAGTTGTTGTCTGGAGTGAGGACTACATGAGTGGGCAAGGGGCAGGTGCTGGATCCAGGCAAAGCAGCTCCATCTTCACCTCCATCAGCGTCGTGTTCTGGTGGGGATGCACCGTTTACCTTCAAAATACATAAAGACAGAAGTTTTGTTTGAAAAGCAGTGAAGGGGAGAGACTTGACGAAGTTATTATTTTACGTTGCTTTTACATGCTTGGTGCCATTTTAAGAGCTTCCTAAAAATAATAATGAAGAGAACATCTATGCATCATTACTCCACACTCTGTCAGCAGTCAGGGCCCATTAAACCTTATTAAAGAAAGAAAAGACAGGGGAAAGAAATGGTGAAAGAAGGAGAAAGAAGGAATTATACTGTTAGAATTGCTCCTCTGGTATATGCTTCCCTCAAAGGGCCAAGTCAGACAGAAAGCCAAGCCTCAGCTCTCAGAGGTTTCCAAACCAGGTGAACAACATCCATGTGCCACAGAGTGGGTCCTCCACATCTTCCTGCTGTCCATGTGCCTGGCCACAGAGAGGAGCCATGGCAGAATGCAGTCCCTGCCACAGCTGAGGATGGGTGCAGGATAGCAATGCTCTGCTGCAGAACGCACACTGGCTCATGTCATCTAAACAAACCTGAGCTAATCACTTCAGCAGCCCCTGGTGAAACTCAGGTTCTGCTGGGACATGCTGCTTCCAGTGGGGCTGGCAATGTGGAGTGCTCTAAGACAGCGGTGGGTCAGCGCTAACTTCTCTCCACCTTCATTGAACTGAAGGAGACACAAATAACATTCACTCCCAGAAAAAAGACAGGGCATTTTTCCAGTCACTGCATTCATGTCAAATGTTTAAGGTACAGGGAGTCCTGCAGATTCCTCCCACTGGCTACTGGCTGATGTCCCAGTTGAAAGATAACCTCCTGAGCCATAAAATCTCTCAAAGTGTTTACAAAGACTCCAAAATCCAGATTTTTAACTTCCACATGATTCTGTAATACTGACTTCCCATGCTGTTTCCTTTATGCTTTGTTTTGACAGATGGCATCAGCTATTGCCCTCAGTGCTTTGTGCAAAATGCTGAATAGAAAGCTGGAAAGCATGAGGAGTAAAAGTATCACAAAAGGCAGAGAATAAGACTAAGGACATGGGGGCAGGAGGCCAGACAGGCTGGTTGATCAAAGACCAAAGCATAAACCTCTGCAACGTGAAAGAAGGCACAAAAATAGGATTTTCATCTTCAGCAGCAGACTTGTTTCCAGATATATAGTGTGAAAGTGGCAAGAGAATGAGTCTTTGTCATTCCTCTATTTTCAAGGGAAAAGTCTTCAACTTAAAACTCCATAAAGAATTACAGAAATGGTGAAAGCAATTTATTTTTAGGTACTTGAGCTTTTATTAACTTCAAATTCAAGGCTGACTTAAAACAGCTGAAAATGTTTTGGTTCTACCACTTTTTGAGGATGAAAATACTTTAATTCCTTAAAACATGTAAGGGGCATATGCTTCTTTTGAGGTTAATATTTACAAATGCATTTTGTCTAGAATGCAAACCTTAAATAATTTCCTAATGCTGTCACTACCCAAAATCATGCTTTACTTAAAAACACAGGAGGACCATTCGGCGCGCTGCAGTACCAATATGAGCAGGCAGAGACAGCTCAAAGCTTCTGAGCCATGAAGGCACAATTCATTTTTTTAACTTTGTGGAAGAGGGACAACTCATGCTCCTTGGCAGTAGGAAAACTCCATCCTGTGGCAGTGGCAGCAAGCTTTGAGCAAAGGGAGAGGGCAAACAGCAGTGCTTGAACATTGATGATGTAGCCAGTGCAGGAGGCAGAGGCTTGGAAGGAGAGGATGGCTGTGGGTGAGGGTCTCCCCTCCACATCTGACTCCCCTTCCTTCCTAACCTGTGCCCTCAGTGCAGGCAGAGGCTGCAGGCAGAGGGAAGAAGAGGAGTTGTGAGCACAGCTCCCTTGCGTCGTAACCCACCTATTCCACTGTGGAGCAAAGCCAGCCCTACACTATTTGGCTGTAGCTCACATGGAGGAGGGATCGAGCAGTCTGAAAACATTTAAGCAACTTTCTCACATCAACTGCAGGAAAACAGAAGTCAACTCCCCGAAGACTGCCTTGAAGAAAGTCATTAAGGAAATTACTATCCCATTCGGAGCCTAATTACTGTTACGACAATTTTTTTTCCTACGTGGAATGGAGTAGTTAGACCCACTGAAGCAAAATGTTACCTCATCATTCCTGAGGGGGCAGACATTTGTGAAACAGAATGGAAGGAAAAAACAAAGTTCATGCTTTAACTTCAAAATTTCCTCAGAATATCCTGCCACAAAAATAATGCAGAATGGCTCTGCCTGTCATGTATTAATAGCTTGCATATTTATGAGCAACAGTTGATGCATACCCTAGCCGGGTAAGCACTGAGCCACAGAGAGAGTGGCACCACCTCATTTCTAAATCCAGTCAGTTTGTGAAAGATGGGGCATAAATCTCCCCAAATTAAGAGAGGTTGAAGCACTATTTCCTACCCATCTCTCTCCACTTCAGGCCCTTTTCTCATCTCTGCTTAGCCTCTCCCAGCATGACAGCTACAAAGCAAGCAGCCAAAGGGAGGCATCCAGAAGCTGCAGCTTTAGCATCCTGGGAGAAGAGGCCAGGCTGGACCTGATGACCACTTCTGGAGGTCCTTCCAGCTGGTCTCATGCTGTGATTGCAAGCCAAGATGTTGCTTATACCCCACCAGGTACTGCCATCATCCTCTCAGCTCCCAGACCCAACACCACCACTGTTTAACGTGGATCTGTTTAACTGCCAGCTGCTGTACCACTCTTAAAATATTAACGATTTAGACAACACATTGGCAAACAAGCAGAGATGCGGAGACTGTGATTTGTGCTCAGAGTATGCTTCTCACTAATTAGCTTATCTTGTGGCTGTTCTCAAACATCCTCTTTGAAGCACAAATCAGAGCCTTCTCTAGCTCCACAGCCTATGCTAAGCTCATTCACCATTCCCTACCAGCAAGCTGTTCAGGTGACCCACAGAATACCAAACAGGATTGGACTGACCTGCTCCTGAAACAAGAGAAGGCACTGAGTACCCCATTAACTGGACTCACTGAAGTAGAACTTGCTACTGATCTGAGGAGAGGTGCCTTTTTCTGTTCAGTTTATGCCCCGCATCAGCCAGGTCCGAGCTCAAAGATGTGACTGCCAATAAAAGTTCTCCAAGGTAAAATGAAAATAACTATAAGATATTCAGATTGTTTTAAATTGTTTAAACATTCCCTTTCTTTATTAAAAATACCATAATTAGCAATAGTGAGGGTTTTGCTCTCTTTTTAACTGAGGCATCTCTTTACACATCAGCTGTACAGCCAGAACAAGGTGAGTCACCTCCCTCGCTGAGGGTAAGGGGGAAAAGGAACATTGTGCTTCTTTCCTGTGTGCAATTTTAATTCTCTTTACAATAAAACATTCTCCAGGAAAACCAGCACATGACCTTCCTTTTAACAGCTACCACGTCAGAGTGGGCACCTCCAAGAACTGGAACTTCAGAAGAAGAAACACCAGACTCTCAGAAAACAATGCTTTTGATTGGGTTTGAAGGCAGGCAGTAGGAAAAAGAAATACAATTGGCAGCCTTTCAGCTCACCATTGTCTTCTGAAACTTTGGTTCATGGACTGAGGTTGCCTAAATCCCAATGCAGCTATGACAATGAGTCATTTTATGACAAACCCCAGGCTTCATTATCTGCCTCACCAAACTCCAGCTGGAGCAACACACTGCAAACCTACAAACTCTTCTTAATAGCTCCTTGTTTCCCCTTGGCCACATGACCATGCTGTCGTCTTGGCCTTCAGGCTTAAAGAGCTAAGGACTATGACAGCCGCTGCATCTGCAGTACCACTCTCTAATTCCCTGTTCTGGCTGTGGGCTAGGATTTAAGGATGCTAAAGTGTTCTGCAAAGTCACACTTGAGAGCAGAATTAGAGCATAGGTGAGAATAAGAAGTGAAAAGAAAGTCACCGGTAGAACACCACCAGAGGTGCTAATATGAAGCAAAAATTGCCCCCAACACAGTTATAAAGTTAGAGAACTTTTCAGAAAAGCAACAATAACCTCCTTTTAACATCTCTATTCTGCAGGTAAGGATCAGCATTTTAAGTAAGAATGGATCTTTGCCCCTTGCTCTGCTTTTGGGTCAGAGCAGAGCACAGGGACTGTTCCACAGGCAGGGAGATGCACAGTAAAGATGCCAGTCATGACATACAGCAAACATTATCTCCCTGGCTCTTTAAATTGATGAACAGCAAAAGGAACCTCTTCTTTCTGGCAACCAGTGGCATCCAGAGGAACCCATCATGAAAAGCCTTCCACAGACAGACGAAGCTCTAGTCTAAAGATGGTGAGAGGCACTGCTGCCAGTTCTGAGGCTCCCAGCATTTGCACACCTCAGACCTCCAGCATCCCAAAGCACATGAACCCCTCTGCAAAGCAGAACAATTCCTAGGGTACTACAGCAGTGGTTTTGCTCTTCTCTTTATCTTCTCCTCTTGCCAGGCCCCTGGCAAACCATGGGGGCATTCAGTACTGCAGCCTCCTGGATGCCTGATCTGCAGATACAGAGTTCCACAGAACATGAGGCCACACAACTCGTATAACTGCATATTGCTCATTACTAGATTCAATACGTAATGGATCATGATTGTCAATAGTTCGTGCATAGATCACATCATGGCAGCACCTCTTCAGCTGGGCACATTAAGTGCTCTCAGAGTAAATGAACACTGACCATGCTTGCCCCTGCTGCTCACGCACTGCATGGAGGCAATGCCATATCCCAAACACATCAGAACAAAACCAAACTCACTTTCCCTCTCTCCTCCCTATCTTGAAGGGCTGGAGATGTCCCACACTGTGGGACAGAGCATGCAGCTGTGGCAAACATAACATGGGCACAGGTCCGGCTTCAGCTCCTTGCAGGGACCTTTGGTAGAGTCTCTACGTCTGCCCTCACCAGCACCCACTTTGCTGTGCCAATGACAGGGTCGAAGACAACCCAGCCACCCTGTAGCCCATCCTGCCACCTCCTGTGGTCACAGACACAGTCATAGTGCCACCTAACTCCCTGCAAGCTCATGGCAGCTCCCTGGCCCAGGAGGATGTTTGGCTGGTGGCTGGTTCCTGATGAGACACAGCACAGAGAACCCTGCCATTGCCACTCTCCATCAGCTCTCAAACCTGTGCCTGCCAGCCACCACCAGCTCCATTCCCTCCCCAGCACATGTCAGCAGAAGTACTCACTGCAGTCTCCCTGCCTCCCCCTCCCCTGTCTCTGGGGCCATGGAGCCCTCCTATCAAGGCTACCCTACCTACTCCCTGCTGCAAGCACCATCTCCAAACAAAGTAGGCTGTTCTGCAGGAAGACTGGGAAACAAATGACTCCAGACCTAATGAAGACCTTTACAGATACTCCCTAGTCAGCCAACCTCGCTCAACCTTTTCCTTAGCAAGATCCTCTCTTCATCTCAGGGACTGTTATAACTGGGCTCATGAGATTGCTATAGTTTTGGTTTTTAAATCTATGTCCATGCTGCCTGTCATTTTAAGCTTTCCCCTGCCTAGCAAGGAGAGACCCCACTGGAAAGCACTGACCCCTTATGCCAAATTTTG
Organism: Forpus xanthops; assembly: GCA_032466535.1. Classification (NCBI taxonomy): domain Eukaryota; kingdom Metazoa; phylum Chordata; class Aves; order Psittaciformes; family Psittacidae; genus Forpus; species Forpus xanthops. The sequence goes on from JASSUY010033226.1 coordinate 91,791, forward strand.
CATACAAGGTTTTCAGCAGCAAAAAGGACTTTTTTTTTGCCTCTAGAGATATTGTTTGCACTGTCATGGCCAGGCAGCAGTTAGCTCCAACAGCTGGCAGGAAAGGTCCAAAGTGCTAAGCGCTGTACACACACATGGTTCAGAGGTGCACATCCATTCAGACTTCAGCATGGCCATGAAGCACCAGCAGAAAAAGCACCCAAGGGGTCACAAAATCCTAGAACGGTTTGGGTCGGAAGGCACCTTAAAGCCCATCCAGTTCCAGCCCCTTACCACAGGCAGGGACACCTTCCACTAGAGCAGGCTGCTCCAAGCGCCATCCAACCTGGGCTTGAACCCTGCCAGGGATGGGGCAGCCACATCTTCTCTGGTCACACCTGCTATCCACCACCACCCACTTCAATCCTGCAGGACAACCTGCAGCTCTGCTCAGCAGCCACCAGAGCCAACACACAACAGCAATTGGACGTCATTAAAGCCATGGCCATCAGGGACTTAAAATAAACCACCCTGTCCAGGACAGTACTATAATCCAGTGAGATGACAGACAGAGCAGAAGTATCACTCATCTGATTTGCTTTGCAAAACCAAGAATTAAAGAAAACTGCAAATGCCTGAAACTTTGGGGAGGGATGGAAGAGCAGAGAAACAATTTTATGCCGGCTATTTCTAGCGGGAAGCGTGGGGAGGGGGGGACGATGACTCCATGTTACACTTGAGGATAAACCTGCTCTCTCTAATCCAATTTACGCCTCAACATGCATAGCACAAAACAGGCTCAGGAACAAAAGGAGCGGCAGCTCACAGGGCAGCAGGAACACTCTGGAGAGAGCGGCACTAAATGATAACTTATGGAGTTATTGACTAGATTAGTGGGAGCTGCTGAGAGAACATTTGCATCTCTTTCAGCTGCTCCAGATCAGATGTGGTAGCAGCTTCTGCTCTCACAGTCACTTAATTGTTCCAAGGTTGTTGAGGGGGAGAAAAGTGTCTTTTTCTTGCACTGCAGAGTTCTGGGAGGAGCCATTACTGGCTTTAAGAGCCACCTAACATTAGGAAAAATTTCATTCAGTCTCACAAGGCTGTTGGACTTCTGCTTCCCTTCAGTAAATGCTCAATCAGTTCTGCTGCCTCTGCAGGGCAGACAAAAGCTCAGCGCCTTGGCTGGGACAGACTCAGTCTACCATTGCTCTTGGAGGTGGGTGTAGGCAGTTCTCACCTCAGACAATTATTCATGTTGCAGAATAATTCTGCACTCAGGGGAGAGGGAAGGAGTGAGCTGTAATGTTGTGACAGCATTTGCCATGAGAAAAACAGCAGGGAAAGGTGATCCTGGTCTGCAGCTTTGCCAGCTGTGCAGCTGAGAAAGCTGTGCTTCAAAGCAAGTAAGCCCCCAAAGCATGGATCTGCCCTGAGAGGAGGTTCAGCTTACCAGGGACTCTGCTGCTGGCATCGCTGTCTCGCCCATCAGCTGGCTGGTCGCTGGGGCAGCTCTCCGTGGCACTGGGGTCAGCCCCCTGCTCGCTGCCCAGGCTGCTGCGGCTCCCCGACAGACTTGGGGAGTGGGTGCTCCCCAGCACCCTGCCCCTGCCCTGGCTGGGCTCCCTGATGGGTGCTGCAGGGACACAAGAGAGAGATGCTGCTGGGGAACAGAGAAGTGTGTGATCCTAAGAGCCTCCCCATTCCCAGACAGATACCCTCAGGAACAGGATCAATACCCACTTCTTGTGCTCTACTCCTAAGACAGTAGTGGTGATCCCACTGCTATAAAGTCAGGAGTGAGGAGCTGGCTGGAAATGTGCTCCCAGGTAACCTGAAGTAGCTCCCAACTGCAAGGGCAGACCCTGAAAGGCTGCAGGCAGCAGAGCAACCCACCAGCTGTTTGACCTATTGATGCTATTCCAGTGAGAAAGGATCAGATCCTCACCTGGCATAGCTACAGTGGGCTGCACCAGAGCAGGGCAGGCAAATGCCTGAGCCAAAACCCACAGCGCCAAGAGCCAAATATTTATACATTTTACACTTTCCATCTTACAGCCACAAGGAAGAACAATTCCTCACCTAGTCCTGCTTGTTGCTTTCCGCCTTTTGAGCCTTTTGACCCTGCAGGTGAGGGCTTATCATCCAGGCTGGAGGAACTGAACTCTGAGTCACTCTCACTGTCACTAGAAACCACTGCAGAGAAGATCAGGGGGAGGAGAGGAGAGAGACAGTCATTCACAATGCTCATAACACATAGAAAAGAGGGTGCTAGATGGATCCAAATAAAACATGAACTAATGCTGACTCGCTGATCATGTTTTCCCTCTCCAAAAGGAGCCCTACCTGCAGTTCCTACAAAGCTGTTCACTCTTCCTCTCAAACATGATGTGCTTTTACTTTTTACAGCTGATTTATTACTCTACTGCACACACTCCAGTGGTGCAGCACCTGAAGCAGATGCACACACCATCAGAGCTGCTCTGCTAAACGTGACTGGGGCCACAGGGATCACACTGCTTCTGTGCTGTGCTTCAATGCCCAAAGCTCCCTGCTGCAAAGCCAAGAGCTCTGCAGTGTGGCTGGTCTGGGAACTGGGCTCTGCTCCCACTGATCCCCATGCCGGCATGCCAGCAAGCACTCCTCCTCCTGATGTCTGCCATCTGCTACAACACACTAAGGGCCAGGTACAAGGCTGGTTTCAGCTCAGCTGCCGGTGAAAGGGTCCTGGCTGTACTGTAAGAGCATCTATGATTGAGTTACATGGGAAGAGGGGCTGTCTTCCTCCAAGCTGCATTTCAAGTGTGGCAGGACCTTTGGGGAGGCTCCAGGAGCTATGAGGAAAACACCAGATAAAAATTAGTACATCAAATAAAAAGCCTGCAGCAATTACAGGAAGAAGTGTTATTAGCTCATCATCCATTCAGCACTCATCCCGGTCAGCACACTGCCCAGAACTGTATTACTCTTATACTCTCAAGGCTTGAAAAGCAAGGGGCCCTCCCCTTCCTCACACAGACTGTTCCCCCATTTCAAGGCCACATTTTTACTTCTCCTGGCCATAATCCTGATGCTTTCCGCACTCCACAGTTTCCATAGGAGCTGAGGGAGCCTCATTTTGCCAAACAAAACTGCCCAAATTGTCAGTTGTTTCCACTTTCCATGAAATTATGCAAGCACCTCTCCAGCATATACCTGTGCAACAGACAGCTGCCAGCTGCTCTGGGTAAAATGAGAAAGGTGTTTTTCCAGCTCCTGGTTTTTTATAATGGCCTGATCTCAGAACAGAAATGATGGGGCTGAGAAGGAAGGTAACAGGAAAACAGCTGTCCTTCGTTTGAGGGATTGTGCCTACAGCATTTCTCTGTCTGACCAAGGCAGTACCAGCTCTCCTGGCAGCTCAGAAGCCATTTCAAACAATGGGTCACAATTCCTTATAGAAAGTACAATATTGGCTCATGTGGGATACAGAGTAGGCAACCCTGCAACCTACAGCCTCTCCTGTAGAAAAAGGAAGCCTCAACTATTTCTTAATATTCATCAGTATGTACATATATGCTCATATTCACATGAGAAATAAGTTCTCTGTTTTGGTATTGAACAAACCACTTTGCCCCCATGTCATGTAACAACCTGCCCCATGCAGGAGAGATGTGGGTGCAGAGGTACAATGTGACAAGCACAGGGTAGCAAAGGGAGCTGTCAATTCATCTTTGTACCAGCCCTAAAATTCACTACATGCACACACAGCGCTATAAACCCTTTAACTCTGCCCAAGGCAAGAGGATGGGTTTCCCTCCCCTTGCACAGGCAAACACAAGCTGTCAAACATTTCTGGCAAAGACTTCTGCAGATGCTCCTGTATACAGGCAGCGAGCTGTACTACACAATATATTTTATTAAAAAAATAAATATTAATAGCTAAAATAGCACTTTGCTGGAGTTAACATCTTTGAGGATATTAAAGCTGGCTCCCAGAGTTATTGCAAAGCGTTACTGAAGTTGCTGTGGCAGGCAGCTCCCCACGCACACCATACTGCTGGGAAGCTGCCTTGCTGCCGGCACAGCCTTCCCAGGGAATCAGCTCCTGCTGCACCCTCAGCCTTCCCCTCCTGGCACCATCAGGAATGGGACCTTTTACCTGCACGGTAAGGGCTGTGGAGCTGTGCCAGGCACAGAGCAAAGCCCTGGTACAAGCCAGGGGGGCTTCACTTCTTGCTAAGCATCCTCAAAGCAAAGGTTTGGCTTTGGGCTTTGTTGTCTTAAAGACAGGTTCACCATTTCCCCAAAGCTCCATGGGAGAGGTGGGGAATTGATATATTATATTATATTAGTATTATAAATATATATATATAAAATATAAACCAGACACACCACTACATGTATTTTTGCTATAAAACCCAAATCTCAGCTGTGAAAATCATTATGACTATTCCATTGCCCAATTCCCTCAGAAAATGAGCTCATGTTGTGCTTGGTTGTGATTTTTTTCTGGCCTCCTGGATTTGTAAAATCCATCCCTTTAGAACAGCTTCTTCTTCCATGAATCCTTTGAAAATTCTGGAAATCAGGATTTATTTGGAGAAGGCCTCAGTGAATCATTGGAGGTGACTTTAGCTGCCTTCCTTTCTGCCATTCAGCAGGTCAGAGAAGACCAGCACAAGAGGAAGAAAATATTAATGACACACAGGCACTTGCACCACAGGAGTAGCCCTGTTTGCTCTCATTTTCTCCACTGCCAATAAGAGTGCATTTTACCCACTGTACCAATAATTCCCTTTAAGGTAATTTTTCTCCCAAAGCTTCCAGACCTTCTGCTGGCACTTTCCAGAGCCCAGAAGTCATAAATCTGGCATTCCAGCAGTTGCTGATATATCAATAAGAGTCGTTGGACAGCTGTACTTTGATAGAATGTAACAGATTTATCCCTCAATATCCAGCTGACTGAAAAAAAGCTCAATAAAAAAATATGCAGAGATAAAACTTGCAAGAAAAGCAGTATCCCCACAGGGAATGGGTCACTCATCAAGAGCCTGAATCCCTCTGGCAGCAGCCAGATGGCTGGGAGATGAAGAGTTTTGTTGCAAACTGTCTCCTTCAGGGCAGCTTCTACACTAGATCATGACCAGCATGGACGCAATTGCATGGCCATCTCCAAACAGGAGGAGGGGACTGAACTCAACTGCTCTCCCTTTTAGAAGCAGCACACTTGCAACTTGTAGAGAAGTTGGATGATCCCCTCGATGGCCTGCAAAGCACTTGATGTGCCCCAGCACACTCCTCTCTGCTCAGGATTTAGCCTCCAGCACACAGAAACCAGATGAACCTACAACATCCCCCTGCCCAGCCACTGCTCCTCTGCCTCTGATAGTGACAGCACCAAGCCCAGCACATTCCATTGCTTGGCAACAGGACTAGAGCATACTGCAACAGGAGAAACCACCAGAGTCCAAGCAGAGCAGCAGGCAGCCCTCATGCCAGACAGTGCAAGAGCTCAGGAATCACACTTCTCTTTTTTCCAACCAGATGCTTTCCATTTTTTTCTGCTGAACTCAGAGTTCAGAAGAAGGGAAGCCCTGCTGCTTACTGCTTCCCACCCCTGACGGCCTCATCTTGCCTGACCCAGTGCAGAAACCCACCCACATTCCACCACATGGACTAGAGCCGTTCCACAGCACAAGAAATATTACTGCTATTCTACCCATGACAATACATTTGTGCCTTAACTAATAGCAGGGTTCCCATGGCAACTGCTTGTTTATTACTGAAAAACTGAAGGCAATAGCAAATCCCAGTATCAGCGAGCACCAGAGGAATAATGGGTGTGTAAAAATAAAACTTCTTCCTGGTGGGTTTGCCTTTTATTCCAAGAGTCACGTTCCTGCAGTCCCTTAGTCCCGCTGCCTTCCCACCCTCCTGTGGCAGGAATAGCCGGTACCCAGAGCATGGCACTGAGCCCTTCCTTTTAAGGGGAAAAAAGGGACACTTGAGGTTTGTCCTATCCCTGCTGAGAGGCAGCTCCTGCCATGGAGGATGCCAAAAAGGACACCCTTCTCTCCCAGGCATTCCAGAGGCTGTGCTGGGACATGGCTGTGCCTGTGCTGGTCCTACCTGACTTGAATCCCTTAATAGCTGAGAGATGGCTCTTTCAGCACCTCAGGAAACAAGCGGTGGAGTTAGATGTGGCTGGCCAAGATAACAGAAACCCTACTGAGAACTGCCTGTCAGAGGCAGGCATGTGAAATGCCAGAGCTCATTCCTGAGAACATCCTGCCAAACAAGCAACAGGGCTTCACTCAGCTCCGAAAGAACTGTGTTCAGATGAGGGTGTATGAGGTGTGAGCTGACAGATACTATCAGCCAGGCAGAGGTAAGGCAGGCTGCCTTGTCAGCCACGTCCTCTTAAAGCTCAGCCCAGGCCCAGTCACAGATTCACGCTGACAATATCACAGCTATGTCATCTCCACGAGGGAAGGCATCTGCCCTGCACACTGTAGAGATTTTGGGTGACAAACAACAAAGTCCCAGCACTGGCAGGTGAAACACATTTAAACAGAGGGGAGAGCTGTACAAGCTCCCAGTTTCAGAGATGAATTACAGCTCGCTATGCCCACTTAAAGCTGTCCAGAGGACAGGTGGCCTCACAGAGAAGGGCAACAAGGAAAGAAATGACCAGAAAACAAAACCATAAATTAGTATTATCCAACCCACAAACCAGCAGCCAGCCAAATATCAGAGCACGGGGAGACAGGCAGCTCACCACCCACATTCAAGCTTATCAAAGGCCACTTTGCTGTCCTTCACCTGCTCCTTTTCTGCTCCTGCCAATATTTAGGGGGAGGCCTTCTCCCAGAACAAAGCTCAGCTAAAAAGCTGAACTAAAAAGCAGACCAGGTCTGGGCTCAATATCTTGGACTCGTTTTGTGCATCATGTGAACAGAAAACACTTCATTAATCAGCTCATTTGCTAAGACAACTCTTTTTCCAAATGTCTCCTAGAGGGAAGCACAACCATCTATTGCTGACCTAATTTGTCTTTAATTACAAAAGTCACAGTGAAGCTGGGAGTGCTTTCCTCATAGGGGCCTAAAGAGAAGGTTTGTAAACCCGTCTCCCGAGTCTCCTCTATTAACAGGTTATTTTCTCCCTACTGCACTACCAGTAATGTTGATGCTGAAGAATGTATGCTGCTGGTATTGAGGGGATCTAATATCAAAAGAGAGAAAGGAAAAGAGACCAGACAATTGTGCTAATCCATACCAAAAAGAAACGAAATCAAAGAGACTGGCAGCAGCTTTAAGTCTGTAGTATCCACTGCTGTTGTGCTAATGACCCTGAGTACTCAGCTCCTCAATGCCAAGCTGCTGTTCCCCACAGTTGGCTCTAAGCATGGCAGTGGAGTGGGCATACAAGCAATGACAGGGCGGGCAGGTGGAAGAAAGGGGGACAAGAGATCTATGAGGCAGTGCTGTGAATGGGATTTGATGCAACAGCGAACCAAGATGCCACATGTGACATTACAGTCTACTTCAATCAAGGTCTACCTCAAAGAACAAGGATGCAAGTGCTGAAGCTAATAAATGTTCAGGCTTGTCACTGCTCTGGCCCCAGCCCTGCTCAGGGCTGTTAATCAACAGCTTCTCTGAGACACATTTAAAGAACAAGTCACCTTTGAGCTCTCTGTGCTGCAAACCTCTGCCAGCCTGGAGAAGGAGCTTCACCCTTTGCCAGTCTCACCTGCTCAGAGAAGTCAGGCACACAAGCACACAGATAGCATCAGCTAGCTCCTACCCACTGGTGTGGAACAGTATCTCTGCCCACTTGCTCCAGGACTCAGGAAGACCCCAGGGAGATGCCAGTGGTGTAATTTCTAAATTACAAAGCTCAAAGTGACCTGAGGTTTCTGCCCAGTGGTGCTCTTTAGAGCAGCAGAAGCAAGGGGCAAGCAGCCCCAAGGACAGAGGGAGTGAGACCAGCCTTTTGTCATACTTGGCTGCACAATGATGTCCATCGGTGGCACTATGCTATCTATTTTGGCAGGAGCAGCTCTTTGGGCTGCAACTGCAGACAGGTACCTGCTTCACAGCTCATCTGTCCCTTGGCAGTCCCAGCAAAACAGTGAGGGCTGCAAGGAACAGAGGAATGCAAGGATAAACTGAAGGACAGAGGGCTCAGGAGGACTGAGGCTAGTCTGAGCCACCGATGTGCACTTCAAATAACAGTGAAACCTGAAAAATAAACCACTGCATAAAAACCCCAACACAACTCACAGAGGATACACACCACTTCTCGTGGGCTATCCCTTACCTCCAACATAGCCTCACCTATTAGCTGAATCCTGCTAGCCACAGTAGAAGCTAGGTCTTTCTCCCCACCTGCTTCCTGGGCATGGAGCAGACAACTAACCTCTTCCCCTGGCCCAGGTGAAGGATCGGCTGGTCCCGATGCTCTCCACCTCTGGCATGGCTGGCTCGCTTTGACAGGGCTGCACGTGCAGCTCACTGGATTTGTTGCTGTTCTTCAAAGGCAAGATGTACTTGGGCAGCCCTTTGTAGAACCATGCACCAGACCTCTTCCAAACCTGGTAGAGACAGAGACACAGCACCTTAAGCCTGGGCTTTTACGGCAAGAGAGCATAGCCTTCCCACCAAGTTCAGCCCAGCCAATCCCACTGAGCTAGCCTGACCTCAAGGTGCTCATGCAAACCGTGGAGCTTCTTACATTCTCTGGGTCAAGACTACATGTTTCTCTGATGCCCTGCTTGAGTCAAACACAAGTTCCCATGCTTATCAGGATGAAGTTCCCTGGCCCACACTAAGAACAAGGCAGTTCAGATTCTGCAGCTGCTGCTTTCCCATTGGGAGCGCACAAAAATAAAAGCTTCCTGGAGAATGCAGGCATGTGCCATGGGTGCCAATGGCTCCAAGCACATGGTCTACTTAAAGAAAAACAAGTCTTGCGCTGGCTGGAAGGGCAGTTAAGTCCTCACAAGTCTCTCCTGGGCCAGATCCCTCTTTAGTTCCAAGACAGTCAAAGACCAGCAGCAGCTGAGGCACATAAGTGGCAATGCCAGGACAGCAGAAACGCTGCCTCATGTGTCCTGGATGGCACAACCTTGGTGTTCGTTTCACAGAGAAATTCAGGCCAAGCCCGATCATTTAACACGTGGGCTTGAAAACCCCAGAAGAAAAACACCACCTAAATAACCTAAACCTCTAGCAGGAAATGGACTGAGAGCACTAAACTGTAATATCTCCTGTAAGAATGCCCTTTACTCTCCAATTTAGTTTTAATGCTGCTTATGATGAAGGAGCTCTATTAAGTATATTTAATATAAAGCCTGCTGTGAGCCAGAGAAAAGGAGAAGAATGGCAGCTTAGACAAGGAGAAATGGCCTTTAAGACCCAATTCTTTTGTGCCTTCCAGCAGCCTAATAATGAGCTAATGAAACAACCAGGGCAAAAGTTAATGTAGCAAAAATATAATTTTCTATTTCATGCAGGGGGATAGAAACCTTGCATTTCTGTTCAGAGGGAAGGAGATCATCAGTGTTTCTGTCCCAGGTTTTCAAAGCATCTTGCATATGGTATCACCATGATGTGCTGGGTACAAATGCAGATGTCCTTAATTACAGCAATATGTTTGCAATTTACATTTAGGGCTTAAAGCAGAGGGCAGTCATAACACCTGGCACTCATGAGAAGTTCTTTTCATGCAGGCACAAAATGCAGGACACCACCATCACCATTTCACTGATGGGAGGAGGCTGCTCAGCAGGTTGCCCAGTTCCTAGTGCAGCACCATCACCACAGAGAGCTAAATTAATGTCTGTGTTTCGGGTTTTGAAAGCCAAGTGAAAGCAATCTGAATTCAGGAGGGAAATCTGGTAGTATCCTTTTTAAAGAGCACCCAGCAGAAGCAGTACAGGGTCACTATGACCCTGCACACAGATCACTTACTGTAAAAGAGAAATGCTCGTGTGCACCACAGCAGAATCTAGAAACAAGATGAGAACATCCTGCAACTACACTAACATTTTCCTGCTGGGTAACAGCCCAGAAGGATGGCAAGTCTGCCATTCAAGTAAAAAGCTGGGAAGCCAATTCCCCAAAGGGAAGAAGACTGCAAGTTCTTCTACAGAAGGCACCTTGGCAGGCAGGACACTTTACCATCTCCTTCACCACATGCAAGGAGCTAAAACAGTGATCCAGCCAGTCAAGACACAAGCTGACAACAGCTCCTCCTGTCCTCTCTGCTAGCACATAGGGACTGCACAGCATTTGGTACAGCTTGTACAACAGCACATGCCAGTGCAGCACAGGGATGCTGGAGGACCGTGTTCTGCTATCCCAACAAAACCAAGAATCATGGTTTTTAAATATGGGACAGACACCTCTACATGGAGCTCAGCGTACTGCAAACTGGGTAAATGTACACAGGAGCTGCAGGCTGGGTAAGTCCTGGTCTCCCTTGTTTCATGGAGTCAAGAAGGCTTGGGAGCAGCTGCACCCAAAGGGTTCGCACCGCAATGAGTGCCATGGCTTGAGAAGGGCAGGCTATCTGTCCCCTGCCACACACTGGGTAGCTGGGACACATGCAGCTTCCCTGTACAAACTGCCAGGGAGGAAGCAAGCCTTACAGTCATTCTCTGAACAGACATTGCAACATCTGTAATTTAATTTGAAGTACTGAAGAGACCTATTATCTTCAGGCAAGCTACAATTTAGGCACACCATAAACCCAATCGGACACAGCAAGTATCGCTGTAAGAAAAGGCTGGTCACCCCCAGGTTCCTCACTACCCCAAAGCACGTCCAGTTATAGAAACAGTTAATGATACAATACATCCAACTCTGAATTAGTAATACCAGTATAAAATTGAGTCTACAATACATATTCACTTTAAATTGGTGCTTCTGACAGTTTGGCCTCACTATAGGAGCACTGAAATTGTTTTGAGATCAGCTCAAAATAGCTGCAGCAAGATGCTCTCCCCTGCCTTAATTTAGCACCTCTGCTACCCTCAGGTTAGCAGCATGCCCCATCCAAAGTGACAGCAACTCACGTTCTGTTCTGCACATGGGCACACAGGTCAGTTTTAGCACCATGCATCAAAACAGATCAATGCTGCTGACTGCTATTGATGGTAGTTTCATTGATTGTAATAGTGGCCCAACAGCAAAGTCCTTGCTTGATTTTATAATAAATCCACAACAGCTCTTCAAGAATAAAACTTATGTTCATTAGCAGAAGTTTGCTGTTTCCAAGGAAGAAAGAGTTTTGCTCCCATCTGTCCCATTGGCACAAGAAGGTGAAATCCAGCTCCCATGGCAGCCTCTTTGAGTAGAGCTGGAATTTCATCAGCAAAAGAGACAAACAGCCCCTTCCAGGGTCCTGCAGCAACCAAAATTCAAGTAACATTGATCACCCCTTGCTCTAGGTGCTTGAAGGAAGGAAGATGTGTATCTGCATGATCCCGGATCAGGATGTGGTGGCCCAGTGTGTGGCTTAGGACAAAGCAGCCCCACCACAGTTCATTGGCTCAGCTGTCCCCAAGCCCACTATGCTCAAACTGCCCAGCCAAAGACAACCAAAATCCACTCCTGTCCTTCGCCTCCCCTGGCACCTAACCTACCCTAGAGCAAAGTAAGGGAGGACATGGGCAAGGAGCTACTTTAGCAATAGTAGCTTTATTTTATTACTTCAAACCAATTTAACAGCCACGGCCATGACAAGTCCAGAGAGCTCACTTCCTTTTATGGCCCTGATAACATTCCTATTGAAAGTTGCATCAAGCCATCATGCTAGCTATAGAGTATAACTTGCACCTGCAAATGGGACGTAACAGAGAATGACTGGGCCATGGTGAAACATGTTACTGCTCAAACTTTTCCCTCCTCTTTCTCCTTCTCTGAACATAGAGTGCTAAACCAAAAAACTTCTGAACAGAAAACATTAGGACTTAGAGATGAAGGGACAGGATCACAGCTGAAGGAATCGTAACTAATGCTTGCAGCCCCACTGAGATCACTTCACCAAGCCACAAGCCCCCTAAACAGAGATGCTTAGAAAGGATTTTTGCTGCAAAGCCACATTTTGCTCTACCACCTACTGCTTGCCACCCAGTAGCTGGTCTTATTCTGGAGCCTATTCCTTCATAGCAGCCTAGGCTGGGCTGTGTGAGGGGAAAACAGCTACCTTTAGTTTCTCATGCTGACATCAGCACTATTGGCTCAATCTCCCAGCAGCCAAAAGGTGGGGGAGCAGGTTCCCATGGGCTACAATGCCTACTGAAGGGCACCTGCAAATGCAACCACCCTGGGAGGACTTCGTTGGCATTGCCCTCACGCAGCAATGCCCACACAGTCACTTTGTCCCAGCTCTCCACCATGGCTCTGGCACGCTGCAAACCACTGGCAGGGAGAAAGAGCAAATGCTCTTCAGCTTCGTTATTTGCATTCATCTGCTTTTCCATAACACAGAGATTTCCAATTACATTATTTACAGCAATCTGTTGTCAACTCCCACATTCAGCACTTGAGGATGAAGAAAATTAAAAGGCAGTAAAATTGCTATTCAGAGCTTTGTTTCCGGAATAGCAAAATCTATCACACCCCTGACCCCAACGCTTCTCATGCTGCAGTGGCTGCCAGCCTCCCATGATTTATCATTCCCCTCAATCAGGCCTCTTTTTCTCCTGTGGCTCTATTCTAGAGGACACTATTTTGAGTCTAACCACTTTTTACCACCCCCAAAATAATATGGCAGGCTATTGATGAGTTCTTTGCATTGCAAACAGGTGCACATCACTTCGATTCAATCCAGAGTCACCCAAAATAAACACTCCCCTTCCATCAGGATGGTATTTTGCCAGGAAATCATCATACCAGGCTGGAATAACCCCAGACTATGCTGGCTGGTAATGTTCAAAACTGTGAGTGCATATGTGAAAAGGGAAGCCCTGGGGGCAAGAGGGGATGAGGCAACTCCCTTGCTCCAGTGCAGTAATCTTCTTCCTCTGCAAGGTTTATTGTGATAAACCAAAAAATGCAGCCAGCCATGAAAATGCCATTTAGCGGAAGAGAAGAAATTAAAGGGAAAGCGAAGCAAAGGGGACAAATTAAAACCTTAACAGGTCCCTGATAACCGACACTCTCCTTCATATTTGATAGGGTTTAAAAAAAAAAAACCACATCCCCCCCACCCTACTAAAGCTGTTTTCATTATTGCTACCATTTTTATGTGTCAATTCAAATGTAAATGTGCGTAAATGCTTCCAAGAGTATTTTAATTACGATGATAGCATCGCTAATTATGGATGTAAAATACATATATATATATGAAGTGATAACTCAGGAAGGTGCTTTGCAGAACCTGGTGGTATCAGTCAAAATAAGGCTGTGCAGAGTTAAACAGCTGAGGAGGGGTTTGACAAAACACAGGAACAACCATGTCCCCTTCAGGCCAGGTGACAGGCAGATTTCAGCCGCATGCAACTAAGTCAACATGGGCATTGCTGCCCAAGCTGTTACCAAGCTCACGTGTTCTGTCCGAGGGCTGGCAGCAGGGAATCATTCCAGCTGTATATATGCCCACAGCAGCACCTCCCAGGCAGGTCTTGATCCTCTGACAGCTGCTGCAATAAGCCTCTTCTGCTGGAGGACTTGCTCCCTTTCTGCCCTGTGTTCTCTTTCCATGGGTGCATCACTGATTCACTGCCAAGCTCGTGAAGAGGCTCACTGCAAATGTGTGGGCAGTGTTTGCTGCAGCCATGGAATAGGCTTTCTAATCATGCCATGGGACTTCATATGCATGCAGACACAGGACTGCCCAGGGAGGATCAGTCCTCCACATTCACTCTCTAGAAAGTCAATGCAAGATGCAAAGCCAAGAAAGGCAATGCAACACATGGAGGAGGGAAGAAGGAAGGGAGATTCTTGCCTTCAAAAGTGAATGCAATCTTGATTGAATTTGCTTCTACCCTTGCTTGCAGGAACAATGAAACAGAATCCACATCTGCTTTAATTGCACCACCCACAGAAGTGGAATTAAATTGCAAAGGCAAATGTCCACAGAATCCTGGAAGAACAAAAAGTTTTTCAACAGATACCTCTACAAACAGCTGGGACAAGCGATACCTCCAAAAAGCCAGTTCTAGCTTAAAGAAGGTGAGGTCTGTCTTATTTCAGGAACAGATGCACTTATACTGCAGGGGTGTCTGCTGCTCTTTGGGGATGTTCTCTTTGTCAGTAAGAACATGCAGGCTCTTTCAGGTCCCAGCCATGTCAGAACACAGTACGTTCATCCCCAGCACCTCCTTGGCACCCTGAAGACCCTCACCCTCATTGTATACATCACACTCAGCAGCTCAAGTGCTGCCCAACACACTGTTTTGCTTCTGGATGATCGGGATACAAGCAGCAGACAGAATCCATCAATCGCCTCCACTCTCCAGAAATAAGCCAGTGTCAGAGCAACTTGTTCCTCATTGCTATGCAGCACAGCCTTTCCCAGTGGAGGTTTTCAAGGAAGCTGAAAGCAGCAAAGAACACTTCTGAATGGTTGGGGCTGGGATTCCCAAAGGGATCTATGGGCACCAAGCATCCAACTCCAACTGAAAACTGATGTAAACAGTAGCTTGTTACTTTGGTCTTCATTTTGACACAGGCAGACAGATGATTTAAGCATTACTGAACCCAGCAGATTCTGTCTACAAAGCAAAAGGGGGAAAGAACTACCATATACCACTAGAATTATTGCTAAACTAGCTTAAATCAAGTCTACAGGGATAAATAACAACAAAGAAGATGGAGAGATGAAAGCCTTAGCATGTATGAACACCACCACACACCACAGCTGTTGACTAGCATATGTGCCCAACCCCATCATGCCTGCTTGAGATCCTGGTGGGCCACAAGACTCATGTGCTCACTCAGTGCATGACACAGGCTAAAGGGAACAATTATAGTCCTAGGCTCTTGTCCCAGCTAGATGACACTTATTAATTCTAGCCAACGTCATTTAGTCCACCCAGGTTTCCAAATGACCTCTTTCTCATTTCAGCGCCTGACAGTCTCTTCCTAACAGAATCCAGAGCTTCAAAAATATCATGCTCAAATAGCTTGAGCAGTGGTTCAGAAAATTAGACAGCGATCAAAGCGCTGATGTGGGTGGAATCACCCAGCTTGGAAACACCACATCACACCTGCTGGGGGAGGCACTCTGAATCAGCATTAAACTCTCACCCACCTGAGCTGGCCCACTTCAGGGACCTGGCAAGTTGGGGAGGTGTTGCCAGAGCTCTGTGGCCTGGGACAAGCCTAGTTTAATCATGTATTTTGTTGGCATGGACTAAAGGACAACCTTGTTCAGACAAGCTGTGCATTGAGAAGGGGAGAGAAGGGCAATTTTGACTTGCTACTGCATCACACAACACAAAGTGCCTCAGAGTGTGCCTGAAGCGCCCTGCCTGGATGCCAGGAAATAAAACAGCTCCGACACCTACTCACCATGCAAGGGATTCAAAGGTTAGACAGAAATGAGAGCATCTGATCCCAAAACCAGACAATCATCTGCACTCATTGATAGCAAATATAACCTTCAGCAAAGAGCATGGCCAAATGGGGTTGGTCCATAGCAGATGGCAATACAAGACAGATCCAAATCACAGGAACAGACAGCAATAAGGAACTGGTTGTGAACACAAGCCCTGAAAAGAAACCTGGTAATTTAATGCATACCCTGTAATACCATGATAGCAGAATTAGTTTCAAGGACTGCGCCAGTCATCAGTTTGAGACCTAAAAGCTTCATCTCTTCCTCACACACTTAGGGAAGACTTGATCAAACCACTTGCCAGGCATTTATTCTGATATTGCCTCAACTTCCTTGCCCTGGATGACAAGCTTTGAGGCTTCCCCTAATTCCCAGTGCTTCCCTGCCCTCTCCCAGATTAAAAGCAGAGCATATGGGAAGACAGAGGGAATGTATGACTTGATGCCTGTCTGCATGTCCACACTGTTACCCTTCCAAACTTCCCCTGATCAGGGCACCACTGACCTTAAATAGAATCTAAAGATGAAGCTTAGGGTTGGGAGGTAAGATGAGGCTATTTTATAGTTAGTCTAAGAAGAAAAGTTCCATCCATTTTCATTAGGAAAGCACTTTGGCTTTATCTCTGGTTTCAGAGACAGCACAAGCTCTGAAGGTTACCCTACCCTCACACACTGGCCACTCCACCACTTATTGGACAGCTTAATATTTCTTCTCTGTCCAGTGACCACAGCTCCTCTTTGTTTTTATAAGAAACATAAAAAAAAAAAAAACCCAGACAATTATAGAGTGTGAGATGAGAAGAATTATAGAAAGAACAGAATAAAAGAAATAAAAAAAATTACAGTCCCATGCCGACACAGAAAATGTCCAAACTCAGACATAGTCCATGCAGAACACAGAAAATATCTTGACTTGCCTCACTCTCTATTTCGAGACCTACGTCTGGAATTCAAAACATTTGGATGATTCAGTGTATCTAGTTATTAGCGATGTCCAAGGAATTGGAATGCTCTCTGCCCGCCCTACCCACACTGCTGCTCAAAAGCTGAGGACCAGCAGCCTCCATGTGTCCCCCGTCTTAGCTGAACATGAACTTCGCAAGTGCTCCCACACAAACACTGGCCTCAGATATAAAACCTAAGCAAAGCTGAGTTTCCACAACTAGTAGCAAAAAAATTTCAACCAAACACCTGCACAAATGCTCTCACTACACTTCAAAAATGGATGAGTAGAGTATCCAGGTTTCACAGTTGGCTGCAGTGGTCAGAAATAGCTGCACTAGATTGATGTTCAAGGACCACAAGCAGAAGTCCAAAATAAATTGATGGGAACAAGTGAAAATCCTTCTGTAATCACAGAACAAATTCACTGACTTCACTGTACAGTAGCAAGCCCTGATGTTGGTGGATGCTGGCTGGCAGACAAGAATTGAGGCAGGCCATTACTTTTTGCTGTGTAAAGTCAAGGTTGAAGGATATAAAAATTTAGAGATCTGCATTAGAAGTCTCACACACTGGATTTGAAGGCAGGGAGGAAACAGACTTCTAAACTGCAATCCTAGTTATTTTTAGAGGGACAAATACTGCAGTTATCCTCTAGATCTCTCCAGCTGTATTGAAGACTCAGCATTAGCCAAGTTTATTTGCCACAAAGCTGGGAGGAAAAGAGCGTGGCAGAAGGTAGCAGTCTCTTTATGACCAAAAAAATCCCACAAAGCTGTCTAGGCTGCAGGGCATGTTGGTTTTTTTCCCCTCTACCCCCTCATAAACCAAAGTTTTCACCATTGTGTGTGTTCATTGAAAAAAAATGAACAAACCAATCCCAAGCTCCTCTCCAAGCACCTGTGTACAGGGAAGAGCCCATGCACGCTCAGCACAGACTTGAGGTAGGTAGGTGCATGCTGCTGAGCCTCATCTCTCCACAGTTGTACTTTACCTCCCTTTGTTCACTGCAGATCTTGCACAACCAAAGAGGACGTTTCTGGGCTCCAGAGGTTTCTATTCCACACTTGGTGCAAACTTTCTGAAACAAGAGAGGGAAAAAAAAAGGTGGCATTAGTAGCTCCCCACAGCCATATAGTCCTTGGGAGAGAGAAGGGCAGGAAACATCTTTCCCAACAGTTCCGACTTTTTTTTCCTTAAAAACATAATCACGGCACAATTTTACTTATCCCAGAGAATCACCGACCACAGGAAGCTGCTCCACGTCTATATGGCCATGAGACAAAGGCAAATCTACAGTATAGTCCTTAACTCTATGGCAAGAAGACAACTGGAAAGGGCAAATCAAAGCCCATGACCAATAGGCATATTTCCAGAGTTAATTTTTTAATCCTAAACCCCAATCACTGTGCCATGGAAAGCAGCTACAATCAAGTACAAACCAAGTTTGTGCAGGACTGGAAATCCTGTCCTCCCTTCCCTCACATACGTAGTCTCAAACCCCATGGCTTCCCCTCCATTTCAGCACTCAGTTGACAGCTATTGATTTGTGGCAGGGCCATGCCTACACGAACACTGTCTGAGCAGAATCCTTGATAACGCCACATGGCCTCTGCTGCTGCACTTTCGTGTCTCTGCTGGCATTACAAGCCATTTACAACCTGAATCACCTAATATTATATAATGAAGCTGATGTGTATCAGGCTTGGCTTACAGCGTGCATGAGAAATTGGATGAATTCTTTGATCCTCACAGAGCAAAAGCCACTCAGAAGAAGGCCCTGGAGAGCAAAACCTTGCTTAGAAACATGTGAATTTAATCTCCCCAGCTAAGGTTTTACATATTCCCCTCTCCAGTCTGCTCCTCCTCTGACACAGGAGGCCTGTGTTCAAGGATGAAAGTCTCAGCGGCTCACTTAGCCCTCACTGCCCATGCCTAGAGAAGGAATGATGGTACCTGAAGCAATGGCTTCATTGCATGAATAAATGCACCAGACTGTTTTGGTAAGCATAGTCCAGAGGCACATCTGTCATGCTGCACAGAAAATGGAAGGCAGCACTAGCAGCCCCACAAAGGTTGGTGCTCTTCTCCATCTCTTTGTTCCAGTCCTCATCCTTGCAGAGAAGAAGCAACTTATTGTGTTTGATGCATCAATACTCAACACTTGGGTGCTACCCAAACCAAGGCAAATTGCAGATGCAATTAGCAGACACCACCTGAACTACCCCAAATTCTCCCTCCCTCAAACCAAAACCTGAGGGAGCAACCCAGTCTTTGAGTAACCCTCCTCAAAGATCCCAATCCCATTGTTGTACAGCGCATTCAAACGCTCCCTCTAGTGGAAGTTTCCAAGGATTTTATTCCTAGCCATAAATTTTGACAGTTCTGATATAACTGGGTTTATGTTGAGCATCATTCACAGCCCCTCAGAAGACGACATAAAAATCAAGGACATTAAATGCAGCCCCATTCCTGTTTTACTACAAGATAAGGCACTTTCTTCTCCTACTTCTACTTCACTTTTTATACATGACACTGATACCCTCTGCACAATAAATGACCCATTATGCTTTGTCTAACTACTGTCATTGTTAACACATCTGGATTTGAATACATCTTTGTCTTTCCATTATGCATGTATATCTAAGATAATAAAAACTAGCATTAAATACATTATTTGTAAAACAGAATGTGGCACTTAGAAAATCCATCCAGCTGCAAGAAATACAGACCCTCTATTTACCAGAAGGCGCTTGATGAAGGTAAGTTCTTTTCTATGTTTCAGATGCATCATTACAACAATTCCTGTTATTGAATTATGTGAGCTCCAATGAGCAACGCCAGCAAGAACAGGAACTTTAAAAATCTATAATTCCCTGATAATTCATTTCTTATTGCACGAGTGATGGATATCCATGGAATGAGAGGGGACGAGCATAAAGTAACAGTATACTGTGTGTGCTCTAGTGAAGGGCTGACTGCTCCCTAAGTTCACTCCTTAGCATTACAAAACAGTTAAGGGAGAAGCCCAGGACACTCAGCCAGCACTGCCCTGAGCTTGCACACAGCTGGAAAGGGCAAGCAAGCAGAAAACAGCTGCAAAATGCACACTGGAAAAGTAGGGTCTCACCTTAAAACAAGCTGGGTATGAATGCTCCTGAACAGACTCCAGACAAAAATGGAATAGCCATAAAAAAGAAAACTTAAAATCCCAGCCATTCTCTGGGGTTTTCCAATCACAGCTGGGGCTCCTGCAGCTAGGGGGTTCCTACCTGCAACTGCAAACGGACAGGGCAGGGAAATGGCTGGATCAGTTTTTGCCTCCTTATTAGTGTACAGGGCTCATAGGAAGGAGATTAGGAAGCACTGCGGCAATGTGACCTAGCTGGCTTTGGACAAGGTAAAAGCAGAATCACCAAGGGAAGAAGGCAAGAATACAGCACATCCTGTTATTCAATGTGGTTGAAATGCAGGAAACAGCCAGCCATCTCCTGTCTGCTATCCAGCCCTTTATTCTCCACAAGCACACATGCACAGAGCTCACACTCCCCATGTGCCTCACTGAGAGAGCTGCCGGAACCTTCAATTCAAACCAAACCTTTCACTTCCCAGTACCTTACTGCTACCCCAACACTTACTAAAATGCTACTTTCTCCCTGGCTTAGGACCCAGAAGTTCAAAGATTTGTGTTTACTTGCCCAGTCACTGCCTTACAAGAAATCTCCAGTATAACCCTTGCCTCAGTCAAGCTACTGCTGCAACCTGAATCCAGTGAAGAAATTTACTTGACAGCAAAGGCAGCACAGCTCACAGCAGCTCCTGCCCAGCAAGCACATATGGAGGGCTGCTGGAACCTCGGTTTGACTCCAAGGGGCACCCACCTTCCTCCTCTTACAAGAGCTCTGAGCCCAGCAGAGCTGCAGTCAATCACGGACCAGTGCAGGCCCAGCCTGGTAGCCTGTTCTGCGTGAGGACTGCATTTCACAAATGCCATCAATGCCAGCACAAAAAGTTCTCCATCATGGCCTGAGTGGCTGCTTAACCACAGAGGTGCCAACACGCACCATTCCATGGTAAGAAGCAGGTTTTACTCAGCGCTGTCCTGTGAGATCCACTGGACACCTTCTCAGTGACAAGGTGGGTGACACTAGCAAGTGTCTCATTGGCTCTGGTACCCACCTGGGACAGAGTCAGCACAAGCTGCTCCCTTCCACTCTACCACCAGCAAGTCAGAAACACTCCTGCACCCAGCAGGTACCCTCACCTCTCCCCATGCAACATGCTGAGGAAAAGTCACTTACAGAGTGCTCTCCCCAGGGAAAGACAGGCTTCAAGTGCAGGAAAAACAGCCTTCCAGCAGAGGGAGAATAAGGTGGTTGCCTTGGAGATCATCATCTCCACAGCAATACAGATTAACCCCTAGGCTGCAGAGTCTAGACAAGCAACAGTTATCCCTCAGGGTGCTAGCAGAACAATCTGCCTGAAAACTGATACTGCCTTTCAAACAGCACCCATACAGTCCTGCCAACAACATACTCACAGACAGCCATCAGCACACACTGCTGGAAACTTTAAACTGGTTTGGAACTTCAAAATGGACTTGACTCCTCCAGAGAGAGGCATTACTAGAAAGCCTAAGGGAAGACCTTGCGGTAAAGCACAAAGATTCTTTTATCAGTTCCTTGTCCTACATTTCTGCCCCTTCTTCCACTCTGCAAACCCAGAGCGGGAAATGCAGAGGGGGCTGATGCACTAAGTGCAGTTTAGGCACTTTAGGATCCAAAGGAATAAGGGGCACAAGAGGAAACCTGATGCTCTGACAGATTCCAAGTGGCCTGGTGGACTTTCTACACAGGCCTGCTACCAGAAATATGCAGGAACCTGTGTGTAACTAAACCCACCTTTTTGCAATCCTGACAAAAGACTGATGTGCTACCCAGCAGCCCAAGCAGTTCGCCGCAAAGCAGACACTGCGAGAGGCCATTCCCCATCGCGTTCTTCCTCATGTTCTCCAGCCGCTCCACCAGGCGCCTGTGGGGAAGAGGCAGAGCAGAGGTCAAAGCACTCACCTTGGAAATGGAAGCACATGGTACTGAGGCATGCCAAAAACCTGCAGATGTGTGCTCCATACTCAACCTGCCTTTGCCTCTTCTGCACAGTTCTGGGCCCCTTGCTGGGACCATATGTACTTTCATTTCAGCCCCTACACTCAAGTGTTACCTATCAGATGGCTCTTGGTCCTCAGGGGATAAAACCCTGTTAAAGTCCATCTATTGATGCTCACCAAGCTCTGAATAACAAAAACTTTGACTACTACTGAGAAGTCTGACTCAGATAGTGGGCACAGGGCAGACAGCTCACAAGAAGGGCTTCATCCTACACCATTCAGGAGCCTGCTGTCACTGTGGCCACAGTCTTAGCACAATGATTTCCTGACTGTAGAACAGGAAAAGCCTTCAGTGCTCAGATCAGGGCAAGCCAGCCAACACCAGAAATGGGCAGAGGAGTTAGACCTGCCAAGCTCTGCTCCATATTTACATATACTCCCTGAAAGCCACACTGCAGGCACATGACTTGCCCACATTCCATTACAAGCAGGAAGGCCAGATTTGAAGCCATCAAACCAAAATGAGCCTGGCTGTAGTACAGGAATGCCAGAAACTGCTCCCTGCTGTGATCAACAGCCTGCTTGGAAGACAAGCAGCACATATGTATGCACAATGTCCATAGCAGCAGGACTACAAACGGGAAGGAAGGAGGGAAAAGCAATTAGGATGCAGGATGTGGAGAGCATGCAGAGCAGGGCTGCTGTCATGAGATCACTGCCTGGCAATTCTTAGGCATCCAGTTGTAGATGGGGACACTAACAGCCAGCCATTTATCAGAGACAGTGACCAGCCACAGCCACACATGTGCTTGTGGCTCAGGGAGGAAATGCAATCCTGCTGTCCATGCAACCTCATTCTCATTAGCACTAATGTCCCATCAACTTAGTCCTGTAGTGAGAGGAAGGCAAGGTCTGCTAAAAGAGGTACTGCCTATGGTGATGAGGTCAGACAGCACAGCCAGGCTGAGCCATCATTAGTAAATTTATAATTCTTGACTTTAGCACAAGAGAATTCCCAGGATTTAACAAAGAAGTTTCAGAGAATGCTTCAGCACGGGCACAGCAAGGCTATCACCTTCTGCAACTACACCAAAGCACCACACAGAACGATCAGCCCCTCGGGGTTGCTGGTTGCTTCTGGGGCTGCTGAGTCTCCATTATATCACACAAACATCAGTGTCAGGTCTCGTTAGCACTAACAGGCACTGCGCAGGGACAGAGCAAAGTACAGGAGCAGGGAGCTGAGCCTGCTGGACATGGGCTGGGAGCTTCCTGTGTCACAAGAAAGACCTCCAGCAGGACTGAAAGCAAATGGAAATCTGCAGCAGCAAAAGGATGTCCACAAATTAAATATTCAAGCTAACAAACCCCTTTGAGAGGGCTCAGCCAACTAGAACAAAAGCATTCACTGCTCCAGGCAAAATCCCAGGGGACTGCTGCAGACAATGGTAAACCTCACTGTGGAGCCAGGAGCAGTTCCTGAGCCATAGAGCCCACTAGCAGTGGGTTCAGCTGCATAAATCAACATCTTTCCCAGCCTCTTCCACTGGGCAGCCACCTTAGCAGAGGCTGCATCTACTAAGGACTGTGTCAGTGGCTGCAACCACAGCAAGCCCCAAAGCTCAAAGAAAGCACGAGAAGAGCTTGAGTCAGAGGCAGAAGGAAAACACCACATCCTTCCAAACGTTCATCATCTCCAAACAAGCAACATGGGAGGATAAAATAACTGACTTAAGAGTTGCTCTGACTGATGGAGGCTGATCTCAGGCAGATAGGAGAGCCACACAGCTGTCTGACCTGACCTTTCCTTCTGAGGGAAGGGGACAAATGAATGTGACTGTACCCAATGCGCTGCTGCTCAATGATGTCCAATTTCTCTGCCTTGCGGATGACTTCCAAAATGACTTCAAGTTCCTGTGGGCTCAAAGCCTGCATCTTCCTCTGCTTCTCAGTCTGGAACGTGTGCACTGACCAGCCTGTCTGGAGCCTGGGGGTGGAGGGAGAGCAGAGGGAAAAAATTGAGCTGTGAAAGAAAAGCACAAAATCCCTGCCATGACCCACAAGACCAAGCCTGCCAGGCACGCAGAGGCCACATCAGCCTTCCATCAGAGAAGTCTGTTCTCTCCCTAATGCTCAAAGCAGGAGTCTCTTCTCACTGACCAGATCAACATATCACTCCTTCCACAACACTAGGTGCTGCGCTGTCTTTCTCTGCCCTCTCATTTTCCTCTCAGTTCCAGTTCACATTTTACCGCTTAATGTCCTCACTCCTATTTTCCTCTGTCCATAAAGAAAAACTAGTGCACCCAAGGATGGCCATCCTGGGGGTATCCTTGCAAAGATGGGTGCTGATGCCAGACATTACACATGGCGAAGGCAGACTCAAGAACACAGGGATTACCTGCACCCTCCTCTCTCCAGATGGCATATTTCTAAGGTCCTCATCAGCCACGCATGGAAATATAAATTTGGCAACTTCCTCCCTTGGTCTAACCCAGGTCCCCAGAAGAACTTAAGCATCCACTTCCCTCTGTCCCTCACATACAATGGCTGACATTGTTCCTCAGCTCACCTGGGGACAGGCAGGAGCTGTCACAGTAAAATTAATTACCATTCAGTAGGGGTTTAGAGGTCACTAGCTAAAGTCACAGCAGCTGCAGAATGCAGGGCACTATCACACCCAGCTGTCTTAATGAGGCTCTCAGGTGAAGGCTGGTGAAGTGGCAGTGGTGTGCACTGTTTGCAGTCCCCCCAGACACTGTGTGACCTATTTTCTAACACTCCACAGCAGGCTGACCCCAGAGGTTCAGACAACAGCAGAGATGGCAGTGGCATGATACTGGCTGCCAGAGAAGAAAAACATACAGGAAACAAATGCAATTGTAGTGCTTGACTCATCTCCATCCCTTTTGTCTTTAGGTTATGCAGTAATTTAACTTCAGGGGAAATGAGATCAAATAACAAATTCCTAATACAAAAGAGAGCTGGCAGCTGGGGGATGCTATCAATTATATTGTAGGGTGCTGCAGAGATATAAGCCTATCTGCATGCCCTTCCTTTCACCCAGGGGAGGGTTGGTGGGATGGAACACACCACACAGCAGCTAAACTGCAAATTCCACTGTAGGCTGACAGCTTTGAGCAGCAGCCAAGCACCGGGCCCCAGCATAACAGACTCCTTTCCCACCCAAGCAGAATACTTCTAGGCTACAGAGGGGTTTGCATGAGAAGCAAACTCCTGTGAATAAGGGCAGTGCTCCGCACAGATATCAGAAAACCATTCAGGCCAGAGCCAAGGCTAGGAAGAGAGGAGGAGGATGGTGAGGACTCACTTGGCACGCAATGTGAGCTGCCGGTCATTGGGGCAAACCCACTGGCCCATCCCGCTGCCAAATATCATGTCAGCCATGGCACCAGGCTGGGAGGAGAGGCAGGGATCACACCTGTAAGAAGAAAACACCAGCACTAAGTACAGCTACCACATCACCCTGGAGAAATCTCAGGGCAGTGCTTGGCACAGCCTCCTTAACCATCCCAAAGGGCTGCTCTTCTGGCAAGTAAAACACAAGTGATGTGATGGCATTACACATGGTGGAAGTACACAGACTCACCTACAGAAGGTGACAAAAACATACCATCATCCTCATAAAATACATGCCAATAAATACCTTCAAACACCTTGAAGACAAGGCTGGCAGTCTATGTTTTACAGTACTCTAAGAAATAGAGAGCTAGAGACTTTTTGTCAGTTCTGAATTTTCATTTCAAACTAGAGAAAAGTGTTGTTTTTAAGAACAATCTCTGTTCCATCACCTCTGGAGCCCCAATACTGCAGTACTGACAGTGAAAGCCACTCTAAAGGACACAAAGAAGCTACAAGTTGCTTTTCTGTTTACCTCTTAATAGGATAACAAACAAAAACCCACTCGACAATCAGTGTGAATAGGTGGCAAAACATTACATTCATTAAAACTGCTTCCACAATAACCTGCTATTTATAACTACAGTCTACACTAGCAGCTTGTTTGCATTCTCTGATGTTTAAGGCAGAACCTCTTGCAGCAGATCCTCCTACTGAGGCTCCTGTGACTGGCACAATCACGCCAGTGAGTCCTTGTTCAGTCACAGTATCCCTGTGAACTGATGAGTAAAGGCAATGAAAACCAATTTCCACACACTCATAGGAGAAAGACATACCCAAGAGAATTACAACTAAATAATTCTGAGTCCTACCAGCAGCAAAAGTGAATGGAAAGCACCAAGGGACAGACACAGCCAAAATATTTCAGTGGAGGCAAAACTAGTCTTGATGTACAGAGCTTTTCTCCAGCTGGATTTGCTCTCCAGCAAACCAAGTGTCTCACGAGCCCTAGTGCATAAATTTCCAGGTATTAATACTTACCTTCCCTAGAACAGACACTTGCTAGCTTTGAAACCATACCTGCTGGGCAGAGATAATGTGTTTAATTCTGTTTGGCAAACACAAATCAGATACAATTGCAGGCAAGGTATATCACCTGCCAACTGTTCAGTAGTTCCCAAGAAAACACTTGTTCCAGTCTCAATCCACAGCACTCTTACCACAGCAGTGCCCACGGCTCAGTGTTCTGTACCTGTACTTGCTATCTACGGCTGACACACAGAGGTTTCTGCTTCTGCGCCAGGCAGGAGGCATCACAGGCTGCACAGCCTTGGCCCTCTGACACAGGCAGCTCGTGCAAATTCATCTCCCTCCCTGTGCTGAGCTCACACGTGCCACACACTGCACTCAGGCCCCAGCACAAGACTGCTTACTTGTGTTAGAGAACTGATGACTATCTGCTGTCAAACCCCATGACAGCCTTGAGAGCCAAGACTGTTAAAATGAACCAGTTCCCGCCTCTCAGATCACCCAATTTCTGGAGAAAGTCTGAAAACTCAGAGATTACAACAGGCAGGAGAAGACAGGAGGAATGCCATAGGAAGCACAGATTTCTTTTTGCGCAAGGGGACAGAGGCACAGAAAGGGTGAAGGCTCTAACAATTCAGCATAATGCTCAGTAGGCACAGTCCAACTGCACACCAAAGTGAAGTACGGAGGAGATGAGAGGCTGCAGGAAAGATTTGCCAGAGAAAGAGGGTTGAGACAGCAAGGACAGACAGAAGTGTCACACAGAATTTTATAAACCTTTCCTACATTTATTTTGAAATAGATCAGCCCTAGAACGAATCCTCGAAGGCTGGCATCTTGGTTTACCAACAAATGCCACACATGTTGTGGCATTCCCATTTTATCCCAGAACACCTCCTGCACTTTGCATCTTCTTCATGATCTCAAGAGAGGAGAGAACGCAGCAGTCCCCACACACATCCCACAGCAGCTCACATACAGGGGAGCAATCAAGCATTAAGAGCACTAGAATCCAGCCGTTCCCACCTCCAGGCCAGTACTAAAAGCAGAAACAAGCTACAACTTCACAGAGAATGGCAGACTGGCATTTTCCAGAGATTTTCCAAGCCTGTGATGCGTTGTTACAGAATTATATGCACATGTAGCCTCACAAATACGTGTATTAAATTACTCTTCAGATATACCATGTACCCTTCCCTCCCACTCACACACACCTGAAGCACTCGGTGTCCACTGACGAGGCTAAATGCACTCAAACATACTGATGGGAGCAGAATTGGCATCTGTGGGATGTTCAGAAAACCATAAAAGCTAGAGCTGGAGATAAGCCTGATACCATAGTTAGGGCAGAGGAGTTTGCTTTGCCAGCAGCTGTGCTTTCAGGGTGGAAAGCTGTGCTGAATACATCTGCCCCTTTCTCAGCAGAGCTTTATCTGCTCTAACAGAGCTGAAGGCAAAGCGGAATAGAACACATCAGCTGAGCATTTTTCTCAGGAGAGACCTAAACACATTCTCCAGCCTCATACCACAGTGCGCTTTTCTCAGCATGACTGAACAAAAACAAGCAATGTCATGCTCTTTTGCCTCTTGTTACTCAGCGTAAGCTTTCGGTTCTCCATTCCCTGAGCAGCATCTGCAAAGAAAGAAGGAAAACAAAGCACAGCCTAGAGACCCGTCATATGCCAAGACAGTCTTCAGACTGATTATTCCATAATACATTCACAGGAGCATTTTCTTTTGGCAGCTTTGGGTATCTGCTGCTCCCTCTGAGGTAAACTGGTGTTGAAGGTGGCTTTGCACCTTTGTACGAAAAAAGCCTAGTGTGGCTCAATACAACTACCCCAGAGAAGGAAAGAACGGCATAGACTGCAGGCCACAGTCTGCTGGCGTGGAAACAGAAGCACTAGTCAGACAGGAGGGAAAGGATTATCTTGCGTGGCCAGAGATGCCAGAGAAATGGTACCAGTATCTGGAAGGCATGAAACATCATCCCTTTTATCTCTGTACAGGACAAGAAGTACAGTGGAATCAGCCTAATCAGAAACACTAAGATAGCAGAACCACACCAGCCTGGGGAGTCATTTCTATGGGCTGTGGTGAAACACCCCTCTCTTGCAGTCAGCCTCTACTGCGTTCTCTCTCAAAAATACTCCACCTAACACGCACCTCACTGAGCCATCCCTGTCATCTGCTCCTCTCAACAACCTAACAAAGGGCAGAAGCAGCCAGTCTCTAGCAGTGAGAGAACAAGAAAAATCCACAGCTCTTGGCCCAGCTGCAAACACACTGCATGCAGAATGAAAGGGCTGCACGAGTACTCATTGTTACAGAAAGCAAACTTCCCACTCCAAGATTCTGCTTTTTACTTGAATTAAGAATTAAAAGGCAGTTCTTATCAATACTCTGTGACCTGCTTGAAAAAACACTCCACCTGTTTATTCCTTTCCTATGATGGAGGAAATAATGTGAAACAAAACCTCATTAAATCTGAGTCCACCTGGCTGCCCTTGGCACAGATGCTAAGGGAAGTGCAGCGACGAATGAGTGCTAACTACAGCCCTGTGCAGAGGGTTTGCTCGCTAGGAGCATTCTGGAGAACACAAAACTGAGCACATCTCTGCGGCAGCTCTGATGACTGCTTCTGCTGTCTCCACGATGAGACTTGGACTCCGCAGCCAGAGAATAAGGCACTTGAGTACATGACTCTGGCAAGGGAGAAGTCTTCCGGTGAGGTCTGAGTGAAGGGGAAAGCTGCAGGGTCATGCTGCTGACTTGGCCCCACATCCCTGCAAGGTGATTGTAAGACGGCCAGCTGAGCAAGATCTTTCCCACTGGATAGTCCTGGAGGACGAAGGTGGCTGCAGCCAGCCTGGGGAGCAGCAAGTCCTCCAGGCTCTTCTGTGAAAGAAGGCCAGTTTTCTCAGCAGAACAGCAACATGAACGTAACACATCTTTAATAACAGAGCACAGTCACAGTAGGTCATGCCAAAGGTCCTGTGTGCATGGTACCTGCTATCTGACCAGCTCCAAGAGCAGAGACTTAAGGAAGACTACTAGAACAGAGCACAACACAGCAATACTTTTCCAGAATACCCTCCCAGAGTCCAAAGATTCCTGGATCATGTACTCCCTAAGCCAGGCTGTAACTGTACTTAACACCCTTAACATTTTTCTGTCCCAAATTTATCAGCTGGCTTTTTCAGCTCATGTACACTTGTAACACTGTCTTGCTACACCGAATCAGTTCCCCACTCCTCCATCCCAAACACATTTTGACTTTATCTTGACTACACCAAAGTTAAACCTGAAGGGTCTTGTTGACATTGAGGCAATCCTTGCAGCAGAAAACACCTCCTCTCAGCAGTGACTGCACAGCCTGCACGAGCCCTCCTGCCGCTGAGGCTGATTACAGGTGCTCATGCAGCATTAAACCCTTGGAGCCCTGCAAATACAGAAATGTCCCACACAGACCCATAAGGAGGTCTCCAGTCATTCATTATTTCAGCTAAGCAGCTCCTGTCTATATTAATTTGGGTTTATAGGAAATTAATTAGGCAATTTTTTGTTTAATACTTCATTTAAAAACTAAAAATTAAACAGCCAGAGACAAGTTCCCAGTTCCCAACCCGAGCTGTGCCAGTGTAATTAACTTGCCTGCTTCCAGGGCGTCAGCTCCCCCAGGACTCCTAGGTTGCACCAGGTACTGTGCTGGCCTGTTTCTCCTTTTAGCTGCTGCTCCCTTACAGAGGCAGTGTAATTACTCTCTGCCCAAGACCCCATTATCCCCAGGAAACCTTAGCAACTAAGTGAGTGTTTGCTCTTGTTGCTATGACAGAGGATAAATGAGAAGCAGAGATAGATAAGGTTAGCCCGGCCTCTGCCTCCCACCCACCGATGGCCAGTCCCTTTTCCTCACAGACACTTAGTCACCCAGCAGGGAGACAAGCGCAACAGGCAGGGAAAGGCTGTTCAGTCCAGACACAAGTCTTCCCCTCATGTTTTAAAGATCCTAGTGCCAAAGTTGTATTTCAAAGCACACGACTGTTTTGAAGTGACAAAATAACCCTTGGGGCTGTAGGAAAGCAGCAGAAGATGCACACTTGACCTTCAAGATACAGCCCTGTCTCAGAACAGGAGGAGGGGAGTAACTGTGCCTGTACAAGTGCTGGCCTGAATCAGGGGTTTATTAAAGTGTTTCTCACACACAAACTACTTTGAACGGCCCCTTCACACCTGCATCTATGTAGCAGATTGTCAGTCCTTCCAGTAGCAAAGGAGCTTGCTATAAGCATAAACATTTAATAAGGGTGAAGCAGGCAGGAAGCACAAGCACAGTAGATCCAAATGATCCTCATCACCCTCCTGCTCTCAGGAAAGGAGAGAGCTGGGCCAGTGCACAGGGGCCCAGCTGATATGGCCTTTGCTACTTACTTCTTACTGCGGCAAATCCCCACAAGAGCTCAAACCATGGAAAGCCAAGCAACACAAGGAATGCAATATGCTCACACTTGACTTGCAGCTCTGCAGCTCGGGCTAACAGAGACAAGGAAAATGCAATGTCCAAATAAACACCTTGGCAAGCTTTGGGGCAACAATTTAAGAACCCAATCAAGCAGACCTCCAGTCTGTCTCACCAGGAAAGCTCAATCTAAGCAACAGTGCCAGCAAAATGGGAAAAACCTCATTCAGAGCCGTGTATTGGGATCTGGCTGGCACAGTTCAAATTAAACACAGACTTAACTGCAGCGCATAGAAAGTGAGAGGTGTTATTATCATGTAAGGCCAAGTTGGAAAAGCAGCAAATGAGGATGAGGAGCGGGGGGGGGGGGGGGGGGGGAAAAAAATAATGTTGCT
>JASSUY010033227.1:0-43202 GCA_032466535.1 Forpus xanthops
GCAGGGCCCGCGGAGGGCCCCGCCGCCCCCCAGCACCATGCGCAGGGGGGGTCTGATCCTGCTCTGCCTGCTCCGCGCGGCGCTGGGCGCAGGTAGGGGGCTGCGGAGGGGGCGAGGGACCCGAAGGGGGGGTGCAGAGATGGGGATGGAGGGGGGGGGGCTATGGCCCCATTGCTGGGGAGCCCCCACCCGGAGCCCCCCACCCGTGGCTGTGGGTGCAGATGGGGGGGGGGGGCACTGGAGCCTCTGTGGGGTCCCATTGAGCCCCCGGCATTGGCGAGGGCTGAGTCCTCTTCAGTGCCCCCATGGGGACCCCCCAAGCACTGAGCCCCTTTCCCACCCGGGGACACCCCGGGGGCTGCCGTCTCCCCCCTGCCTCAGTTTCCCTCTCCCAGAGGAGCTGAGAATAGAACCCAATCCTATGGGATGGCTCTGAGCTCCTCAGGCACCAACGAGCTTCCCTATGGGGAGAAGGGGGGGCCCTGTCCCAGGGGGGAGGCAGCAGCCCCCATGGGTGTCATTGCTGTCCCAGTCACTGGGGACGGGTGTCCTGGCTCTGCTGGGAACCACAGGGAAGTGCCATGGATCTCTGCGGGTTTGGTCCCAAGTGTTCAAACCCCCTCCGTCAATTCCATGTTTTCCATCTCTGCTCCCTCCCTGGGGCTGGAGCCGGGTAGGGGGGGACAAGGGATGCGTTTCCTTTGGAGATGGATGCTCCGAGTCCAGAGACCCCATTCCAGCCCGGATTGAGGACCACAGCCACAGCTGTGGACCACGGCCACTGGTGCTGGTGGCTGGAGCTGCATCTTCCCCATCCCATTCACCTCGTGCAGGTGTGAATGAGCCATGGGGTGTCCTTAACCCCCCCCCCCCCCGCATCTCTCGTCCCATGGCCATGGGTGTTCATCACTCATCCCTCACCTAAGGAGCACTTCTCTTTATCTCCATCATGGGGGGCTGAGACCCCCCAAACTCTTGTCACCCAAGCAGAAGCTGCCTTGCTGGGGGGGGTTGATCCCATTGTGGGACCCTGATAACCCATCCTTGCCCCCCCCTCTCCAGGACACCCCCCTGGGAGCCCATTGATGAGTGAAGGCCCAGGGAATGAGGGGACCCACATCAGCCAGGATCTGGTGGGGGGCAGCTTGGCCATCGACACGCTGCCAGCCAATGAGACACGGATCGTGGTGAGTGGGGACCCCCCCCAGCAGGATCTACCCTTGGGAAGGGGGAATCTGCTCCCCACCGAGGCAGGATCCAGCCAGTGCCTGACCACTGGGAGCTATTTCCAGGCTGGGCAGGGAGCTGTTGGCTTTGATTTAATGCATGGGGCTGGATCCAGGAGGGTAATTACAGCCCCATGAGGAGGTGCCCTGAGCAGCACCCTGAGCCCTGTGGTCACCACTTCCCCCCCCACGAGGAGATGGAGATGCTCCACTTGCCACGCATGCAGAGGGATGCAGCCATGGCTATGGGGCACAAGGAGGGGTGGAAGCTGATGGGTTTGGGATGCAGCACTGCCGTGGCCCCTCCTGGGATATCAGCCCTGGCTCCCCCATCCCACTCCTGCCTAATTACCTGCCCTCAATTAGCTCCTGGTTATTTGTGTCCCTTGAAACCGAGGGGGTTTGCCTGATCCCTATGGGATGGGCTCATGGGATCACAAGGGTACGTGGCTCTGGCTGCGTGGCTGAGGCTGGTTCCTCATGGAGGATGCGGTGACTCGTCCTGGTGGCTTTGCCGGTCATGGAGTCAATGGGATTGGTGCCCCCGTGGCCTGGTGTGGAGGGGAGAAAGGGCTGGAGCTGGTTCTGCCTGGCTGGAGCCCCAGCTCGGGCAGCATCAGGGATGGAGAGGGGCCACAAAGCAGCAAAGCTCCTGATGGGGAAGTGTTTAAAAGCAAAGCCCAACCAGCCCAAACCCAGCAATGGCCACTGCAGTGTCATGGGAGTGATGGCACGTGTGCTTCCCGGAGGAAAAGGCAGCAAGTCCCCTTTGGGGCACTCAGCCTCTGCATCGGGGCCATGGGCCAGGTCAGGGGCATTCACTGTGTCTGACCCATGGAAGGAGGGTGTCAGCCCAGAGATGCTTCCCAAAGTATTCCAGGTTTGGAATGTTGGGATGATGAAGGGGGGCGTGCTACTGAGCACCCCCAAGTGCTGCCCAAAGCATTGCCCCACTTATTGGTGTGTCCAAACCCCTTCCTCTCTTAATTCCAAAGCAAGGTGATGGATGTGGACACCCAAATGAGTCAGCTCCTCCGCAATCCTGGCCCTGCTTATATCCCCCCTTGATTCCCTGGAATACATTGGGAAGGCCTGGGAGCAGGAAGGGGCTATAATCGCTGTCTTGGGAATAACACAGGACTTTACTGCCTCATTTTGACCCACTGAATCCTGGGCTGATGGCTCATTCCCTGCCTCTGGGTCCACATGGGGAACAGGTCCTGAGGGAGAGATGCTGTGCTCTGTCTGGGATGCGCATCAGGTCCCTGGCTGGTTGGAGATGGTCCGGCTGCGTGCTCCATGCTCTGGTCTGCTTGGGAAGGGGGTCTGGGAGCCTGGGAATAGCAAGGAGGGGTCTGACCACTCACATGGAGCCGTGTCCCATCCCGTGCTCCAGGGATGCAGCTCCATGTCCCCATGCTCAACCCCTCACTCCCATTCTGCTGCTCTCCCTGCGCTGCCCGTTCCAAGGGTGATCATTTCCTCTGGGTTTCCCCATCCTCACTTGTTGGCTTCACTTCCCGTGTGTCATTCCCAGCCCTGGCTCGGGAGCAGGATGTTTTCTTCTCGGGAAGGTTGCATCTGCTCCGCTGAGGTCTCTCTGAGTCACGGCTCCCTCTCGCCAGCGGCCTCTGCTCTCCGTTGTCTCATGGTTCTCTGCACCTTCTACTGCTCAAAGCCCTTTGCAGGCTTCACACTGGGCTTTGGGTGCTGGTTTAAGGCTGCTTTGTGCTGAGATGGGGTCCCTGAGCCCTGCCTGGGGGTCTCCATGGAGCCAGCCGGGTACCACCATCCCTTGTCACCGCAGGAGGACAACCACAGCTACTACGTGTCACGGGTGTATGGGCCGGGTGATGCCCGTCTGAGGGGGCTGTGGGTCAACTTGGCCACAGCCAACAGGAGCCAAGTGAAGATCCATGGGATCCTCTCCAACACGCACCGACAAGCATCGGTGAGCCCCGACCCATCCCGTTGCATCCCAGCCCATGTCCTGCGGGATGGGCTCTCACCCCATCTCCCCCCCATAGAGAATCGTCCTCTCCTTCGACTTCCCCTTCTATGGCCACCTCCTGCGGCAGGTCACGATAGCAACGGGTGGTGAGTTGGGATGGGATGGGGTTGATGGGATAGGGTGGGATGCAATGGTGTGTCCATACTCTGTTGTCATTCCCACAGTGGGAGGATGCGGCTCTGGGGCTGGATCCACCCTTACACAACCAATAGGGTTGAAGGGACCTCTGGAGGTCATCCAGTCCAACCCTGAGCCCCCGAGAGCCCTTTGAGCTCCCTCTCTGCACCCCAAGTGTAACCCCAGCCCTGGCGCTGGTACCAGCAGCTGCAGGGATGCAGGGGTCACATAGGCACTGGGGGGATGCTGGGGGAGGCAAGGCAGGGAGGAGGGAGCCAGAGGAGCGAGGGAAGGAGGGAACGGGTGCTCTTCACCCTCTGCCCGCTCAGGCTTCATCTTCATGGGGGACGTCATCCATCGGATGCTCACGGCCACACAGTACGTGGCTCCGCTCATGGCCAACTTCAACCCCAGCTTCTCCCGAAATTCTACTGTCCAGTACATGGATAATGGTGAGTCCTGCTCCGGCCACCCCAGAGCACACCGGAGCAGCTGCTGGAGCATCCCGGCTTCCCGCTCCTTCCTTGTGGAACCGGAGCAAACAGAGCTGAGGGGGTTGACGTGCTCTGATCTCTCCTGCAGGGACGGCGTTTGTGGTGCAGTGGGACAAGGTCTATCTTCAGGGGAAGGAGGACATGGGCAGCTTCACCTTCCAGGCAGCACTGCACAGCACCGGCAGGATCGTCTTTGGGTACAAGGAGGTGAGAGATATTTCTGCTGGGGAAGGAGCAGCAGGAGGGGACTTGTTATAGCCATCCACACACTGGTGGAATTCCCGGTGCCACCAAAGTGCTGGAGACATCTGCAGCAGCACTGGGAGCGGGGTCCATCACCTCCATCAACTGCATCACCTCATCACCTCCATCAGCTCATCACCTCCATCACCTCCATCACCTCCATCACCTCCATCACCTCCACCACATCCATCACCTCCATCACCTCCATCACCTCCATCACCTCCATCACATCCATCACCTCATCACCTCCATCACATCCTCTCTCCCTGGCTGCAGATCCCCGTGCCTGTCCTGCAGATCAGTGCCACCCAACATCCCGTGAAAGCCGGCCTCTCCGATGCCTTCATGGTCCTCAACCCATCTCCTGACGTGCCTGGTGGGTCGCTGTGCTGAGGGATCTGGGGGAGGTTGGGGCAGGGAAGCAATGGATCCCACAGGGATGCCACAGCTTCCCAGGGATGACAGCTGGGGAAGGAGAAATGAGATGTCCTCACCTTGGGGCTCTTCAGGAGGATGCACTGCTTGGATTCATGATGGGGAACAAAGAGTGTGAGAAGATGTGTGGGGCTCGGCTGCATGGACACCCCTCATGTCTCACATCCCCTGGTGATGGCTCTTTGGAGTCTATCTCTCTTTGGGCACATCTCTTTGGTCCCATTTCTCTTTGGTCCCACCTCTCTTTGGGTCCATCTCTCTTTGGGTCCATCTCTCTTTGGAGCCCATCTCTCTTTGGGTCCATCTCTCTTTGGGTCCATTTCTCCATGGCCAAGACCACCATGGCCCCTGAGCACTGTGAGCTTTGGCAAGGTGCTGCATTCAACAGGGCTTCATGCACGTGCTCATTCCACACGTGAGCTGCAGGCATGGGCTGAACTCCCCAGAAAGGCTCTTCCAGCCTTTCTCCTCCCTGCTCGTCACGAGGAGCCCAACCTCCTGCTGCTGTTGCTTTCCCATTATTTATGGAGCTCCATGTGCTCCATGTATCCTCATTTATCACCTCCTTACAACAGTGAACCTCGGCTGGGATGGATGTGCCTCCATCCCTGTGGCTTGTGGTACCTCCTGCCTGCCCTAAGGGGTGAGGGGAGGAGAAGTGCAAGACCTGGGGTCAAAGTCATCTCATGAGGTGAAGAAACGAGGCTTGAAGGGGATGAGAGGAGGGGCGAATGCTCTGTCCTGCTCATTCCCCTCCCATGGAAGTGTGATGCCAAGAGAAGTATCTTCGCCAGCATCACCACGTGAATCCATGGTGGATGCTGGGAGAAGATCATGGAGAAGCCAAATGTGGGAGACCCTTCCAGGCGCGGGATCGTGGGGAAAGGGAAGGAAACGGGGAAGGAGGAGGCCGTGGGGAAGAGGCTGCAGCCGACACTGCGCAGGGGGAGGTTCACAGCCCCATGAGTCACTGATGAGAAATGTGTTTGTTTAGAGCAATGCTGTGCTGGACCACGTCCACCTCTGCTCAGGGACAGGGGCACAGGGAGCTCCAGGCTCTTCCAGCAAACAGGGATAAGGAGATCTGTGTCCTGACATCCCTCTGCCCCCAGCGCATCCTGCATTGCTTCCTGGTTGGAAATGTCCCTGCTCATTGCAGATGGGGTGGATGAGATGACTCTGAAGGTCACTTCCAACCCAAAGCACTCCATAATTCCCTGCAGCCTCCATACACTCTCCTCTCCCACAGGAACAACCCCAAGACCTGGGGCCACCTTTACCTTCCAACTGGGAGTCAGCAGCAGCGGGGTAACCCCCTTTGCAGGATGGAGAAGGGTGCTGAGGGTGGGTTCATGCCTGGGCTATAGCCAAGGCTCCGTGTTTCAGAGTCCCGCCGCCGCACCATCTACGAGTACCATCGCGTGGAGCTGGACACCAGCAAGATCACCAACCTGTCAGCTGTGGAGTTCACCCCCCTGCCCAGTGAGTCAGACACACTTGGGGATCACAGTGATGGGACAACAGGGCCCTGGGGATGCTTGGGGACCACAGTGATGGGACAACGGGGCCCTGGGGATGCTTGGGGACCACAGTGATGGGATAACGGGGCCCTGGGGATGCTTGGGGACCGCAGTGATGGGACAACAGGGCCCTGGGGATGCTTGGGGACCACAGTGATGAGACAAATGGGGCCCTGGGGATGATTGGGACCACAGTGATGGGATGATGTGGGTGGTGCCTAGAACGTGTTTTCCTGCCCTGGTTTCACCCAGCAGTGACAGCAGCCTCCTATGTAGAGCCAAGGGCTGGAGCAGTCAGGTTCAGTGGGTACCTGGGGTATGTGGCTGTCACCCATCAACCAATGGCTGAGAGCCATGGAGGGAGGGTGAGCCTAAACCAGGGTCCTCCACTTATCCTGAAGTGCTCTGTACGGCTGTCACTGACCATAGAATTATGGAATGGTTTGGGTTAGAAAGGACCTTAAGACCATCCCCTTGCAACCCTCTGCCATCTCGTGCCTACAGCTCTGTTTGGGTTGGTCAGTTCAGACTCAAGCTCAGCCAAATCCCATGTGTGTGCCATGCTGGCTGCTCTGGAGCCAGGATGGGAGCCTGGGATGCAGCAAAGCCCAGCTGGCATGGGAAAAGCTAGGAAAGGAGGGGTCTGCAGGCAGTTGTCCTTCCCTACTGCTCAGCACTCCCCAGTGACGAGAGCCATGGTGCCAAGCACCACATCCCAGCACCACTCCTCATGTTGACTGATGGCTCTTGGTGCTCACCGACGGATCCCCTTTCACCCTAGGCCTTAAATTCCTTCTCCCCTGCTCTTCCCACCTGCCCCTGCAGCAGAACTCCTTCTCTTTGCTCCACAAGCTGCAGTTAATCTCGCTGGACACCGGTTCACTTCAGGTCTGCCTATGAGCTGGTTTGGACGCCTCCACACTCAGATGGAATAATTTGGGATTCTGTTAAGCAGCCCCATTTTTAGTGCTGGGATCCATGGACACATGCGAGTCATCACGAAGCCCATGGATACAGAGCAGGGAGGGAATGTGTCCCGGAGATACCGGGTTTGTGCATGGGAATTGCCTCCACAGTGATAGTGTCAGTGGCATCAGGGTCACCGCAGGGCACATCAGAAATCAGCATCCAGCAATAACTCTGTTTCCTCTTCTTAAACCTTCTGTCTTCCCCAGCAGCAGTGTCTCCACTGTGGCTGGGGAGAGATGGAGGCCACTTCTTCTGGGGGCTTCATGTTTAGGCTCATTCAGATCAGGAGATGAGCTGGGTCAGCTTTGCCTCCTCATGGCTGGTGCTCAGGATGGGAGCATGGAGACGAGGCTGGAGGGCACTGGAGCAGTGTGGGCAGCACAGGTCTGGGGCATGGAAACCCTCAGTTTCTGTGCTTGTCTTGGCATACCACGATTCCCAGCCAAGGTTGGGCTCTCCAAGCGGGTCAGCATCTCCAGATGGAGTTATTCCTGCAGAGCTGCTTACTATGGGCACAGCAATAGTGGGTTACACTGTGTTGCTCCCTTCTGCTCGACACCCTCTGTGCAAAGTGCTGTAAGTCTCAGATGCGTTTTACCTCCCAGTTAAACAGCATGGGAAGAGGTTTACAGATGGCCTGGGAGTCCATCCTGCTAGAGAGGTGTCTGCAGGCCCATAGCAGGCTGGGTTGGAGACCTGCTGATGCTCTGGTTCTGCCCTCACCACCAGCGCACGGCAGATGCTGGTGTGACACTGGATGGTGCCCATGCAGATGCTGGTGTGACACTGGATGGTGCCCATGCAGATGCTGCTGTGTCACTTAGGTGTCTCCTCTCTTACAGCCTGCCTCCAGCATCAGAGCTGTGACATGTGCGTGAGCTCAGAGCTGACCTTCAACTGCAGCTGGTGCCACGTCCTGCAGAGGTACCAGGGATGGGCTTCCTTCCCTCCTATTGCTCATGTTCTTACAGCCCGGAGTGCCCTTTGGTGCCTGTATCAGTGCTGATGGGCTTTTATCACTCGTTTCCTTTGTTGCTTTCTGATGCTGCTCTCAGTCTTACAGCCCTGGTGATGCTATGAGCTGCTCTCCAGTTACAAGCCATTGAAAGGAGGCATTTCCTAATCCTGGGCCTTTTGGTCCTGATGTTTCGGTGCAGCAGCTGGAACAAGTTGGGACCAGAAGCAAGATTCACATTTCTTATGTGAATCAGCAAGCTTAAATGGGGGGAAGCTTGTCCTGCTTTAGGCTGTGATTTGAGCCTGAAGTTCCCGGGGCAGAGAGGCCGGGATGGGCTCCAGCCTCATGTAGGTCACAGAGAGGGGGATGTTTATCGTGTTCTCCTCATTGGGGATGAGGGAGAGCAAACAGGGGGGCTATTGCTGCTGGTTTAGGGGCACAGCGGATGCGGGGGTGAGGCTGGCTCTGCCATGCAGCATCCCTGTTCCGTGCTCTCCTTCAGTGTGATGGGGAGCAGGAGTTTAATGAGATCCTGCTGAAATCTGTATTTAGAGCTCGTGGCAGGGGAGGGGACCCAGAAACACAGATCCTCACATGCGGCACAGCTCGGATCTCCCAGGGAGGCTCTGTGGCTGCTCCCCCTTCGCAGCCGCCTCCTGCAAGGGCAGCGTGGTTCAGTGTGGTTTCCCCTTGCTGTAGCCCTTCAGGGCAGAGAATGGGATGTTCTGCAGCTGAGAGATGCGTGAAACCAGATGTGCTTTCATAGCTAAAGCAAACCCGGGTTTGGTCCATGGCTCAGTCTGGGTCTCGTTTGGGCTGAAACCTCAGGGTTCAAGAGCTTTGTTATCCTGCTTAATCCAAACTCAGTGTTTGCAAACCTCAGCTTCCAAAACCTAAGTCACTGTTGCTCATGTTTCATAGAATCCCAGCTTGGTTTGGGTTGGAAAAGACCTCAAAGCTCCTCCAGCTCCAACCCCTGCCATGGGCAGGGATACCTTCCACTGAGCAGCTTGCTCCAAGCCCTGGGTCCAACCTGGTGCCAGGGATGGGGCAGCCACAGCTTCTCTGGGCACCCTGTGCCAGCGCTCAGCACCCTCACAGGGAAGAGCTTCTGCCTCAGAGCTCATCTCAGACTCCCCTCTGGCAGTTAAAGCCATTCCCCTGTCCTGTCCCTCCAGGCCTTTGTCCAAAGCCCCTCTCCAGATGCTTGCACGTGTTGGCTAAAGGCCATGCTTCCCACAGCCGTGACTGCGTGTTGGCAGCTCCATCCTGAGGAACTGAGGTTACACATGGACAGGACACATGGCAAGCTGGAGCAAGCCTTCTGCTGACTCGCTGGCTTCCAATCAGGTTGGCTTTGCAAAGCCAACGTGATCTTTCCCAAGGAAATTGGTCGGGTGGCTTCCAGAGACTGAATGCAGTCTTTTAACCCCAGAGTTCACCTCTTAGTTCACTTACGGACAGTGAGGTTTGTGCCTTTGCTTCTGCTGAGCCCATAATTGTCACCGGAACAGCACCTTAAGCAAAGACCCCAGCAACTCAGCAGGACCTGGAGTGGTTTGCTCTGGTTCCTCCTCCTTTTCCTGCCTGGTAGTTGGGTCAATCAGTGCTTGCATGAGCCGAGCCCCTGATTCATGGGTTGGTGTCCTCAGGCCTTCCCAAAGCTCAGAGCACCCCTCCATTCCCTCTCTTTCCATAGGGTTTCTTGGGCTGGTGTTTTCCTGAGCTCGGTTATTATTTCTTTAATGTGTTTTTCCTGTGCAGATGGTGCTGGAAAAACCCCACCAAACCCTTGTGGAGATCATGGCAGGGTCCAGGGAATGGAAAGTCAAAGTCAATCCATGTATTTTCCCTATTTCTCTGCTTCTCCATTTCCCTTGGAGAAGCGGCGTTGGCCCTTTTCCTCCTCCATGAAGAGGAACATGTGGGTCCTTCCAGCACAGCTGTGTTAGGACATCTAACATCACCATGTCAACTTGTATGTCCTCTTTCCAGCCCTCGGCTCTCTGTCCAAAGAGTCATCGGGGCAGCATTTGGGACCCTTGAGCAGCTTGGGAATCCCTACCAAGGCCACTAGAGCAGGCGGAGGAGTTTAGCGCTGCTGTGTGCCTCGAATTCCTCTGGCACTGCTTAATTCTGCTCTTCTTCACAGGTGTTCCAGTGGCTTTGACCGATACCGTGAGGAGTGGTTGTCCTATGGCTGCGGGCAGAAGGTGAGGCTGGGACCAGAGCCACCTTTAGGTGCTCCGCAGCAATCCAATGGCCGTATCCCCTAAAAGCCACACTCAGCTCCACTTAACCCACACCTGGAATAGACCGAGTACCCCTTTAGGTAGCCCTTTCCCGTTACAGCAGGCCCACCGGTCCACTTGGATGTCTGCATGGGAACGGTTAAAAGCTGGTCCATCTAAGACAGAGTTTGCTTGGCTGCTGTCTCATTTCCCTGGTGCTGGATATCCAGCAGAGGTGCAGGGACCTCCTTAAGTTACCAAGTGGTGCAGTTGGAGTGCTCTGGGATGTGTTTTTCTTCACCTTCTGAAGCATGACTGTTACTCACTCTCAAGCATGAAGAAATGAATCCTTGTGACTTTCTTTGCTCTCCAATTATCTCTGTGCTGGATGAACTAGTTTCTTTGTCTTGGACAGATCAGCTCTATGGAAACATCTGGTTCTGCTTTGGGTTGGTTTTCTTTTTCCTCCCTCTCAAAACTCAGCTTTGTTCCCTCTTAACCGAGAGGGTTGAGTGAGGGGAAGGGGGTCACAGCACCTACGGAAGGTCACTCAGTGATGCAAGAAGGTCAGACCTTGTCCCACTTAAGTGGTCCCCAACCTCTTCCTCCTCTTCTCTAACCCCAAGGTCGCCCCCTCCATACTCCTGGACCACATCCCCTGCTCCCACTCCAGTGTTTGAAGGCCTCAGGCTCGGTAGCCCCAAGCCTGCGAATCAGAGTCCGGTCCCCATTGGCTCCCTGGTGCTCCTGCTGGAGGACCACAAGGGAAAGGTGGCTCTTGTCTGTTTCCTTCCCAGGCAGATGAGAAGAGCTGTGAGGATTTAGCAGACGGTGAGCACTACTCAGCACCTCCTGAGAGCTCTTCCTCCCCGCTGGATGAGGACATCATCACCTCCCCATCCTCGCTCTTCATTGACAGCCTCACTACAGAAGGTAGGGGCCAGCTCGTGGATCCCCCTCCCTGATGCGTATCCCTAGAGATGGTCTTTTACACCAAAGCCAGTTCATATCCAAACAAATCCAAGAACAAGCAGTTCATGGAGCACAAGGGCTGGGGAGAGTACAGGAGGCAATGAGAAGGAGAAGATGAGAGGGGTGATGTGGCAAAGGAGGTAGAGGAAACCCATCAGTGGAGAGAGTTTTACAGTCACATCGCAGCCAGTTTAAGTGTTTGAGAAGGTCCACAAGCAGCTGGTACCTGGTGGGGAGAATCCCAGCATCATAGCAGAGGTTAATACAGTATATAGGGCTCATGCTTTTAATGGGCTCAGTCTTAGCTCAGGGCTGCCAGGACTCTCAGTGGCAGTAACACAGCACAGGCTTGTGATTGTCCTCTGCTTGGGAATGGTGTTGATTCCTGTGCAGGAAAGCTCCACATGAGGCCCTGAGTTTCCCTCGGGACACCCATGTTCTAAAGCTTGATAATCCTATTAACACAGGGCTGGCTCCTCGGATCCTAGCGGCAGGTATCGCTTCCATTTGCCTGCTTAATAGTCCCTAAAGCAAACTGCTAATTAGAATAAATAGAAAGGAACACTCCTAATCGTCCTTCAGCAATGGGAAGGAGCTGGGCGGATGAACGGAGCTCGTGCTGACAGAGCTGACTTTGAAAGGAGCAATTAAAGGGAAGGGGGGAGCATGACACCAGCACTGAGATGATTTTCCAACTCATCGCCGGCTCTTGGAAGAAGAACAAGAGGCTTTTCAGTGACAGAGCCAGGCATGGAGTTCATTTGGGATCTTGGAAGCAAACACTCATCCAGCTGCATCAGGCAGTGAACTTCATCTGGGGATGCACAGCAAAGGAACAAGAGAAGCAGAGGATGGACCCACCCCCTGCATCCTCCTCCCCAGCTCACCAGAGCTGCTCATGGGGATGTTTGTGGATGGGTCTGACCCGCTGGTCATGTGTCAGTGTGGAAGCCAAGCAGTGAGATTCCAGCTTGGACACGTGAGGCTGCTGGTGTGGAGACCATCAATGTGAAGCCTTGTACCAAATATCCCAGTTCTTCCAGAATGAGAGTGAAAATGGAATGGGATTTTGGGGCCCCACGGAAGACACTGACAGCTAACAACATCCCATTGATCTATTGGGGGTGTATGGGCACCATGACTGAGAACCTGCTCAAAAGAAGCAGTATTCCCCTGTGAGGGTGCTGAGGCGCTGGCACAGGGTGCCCAGAGCTGTGGCTGCCCCATCCCTGGCAGTGCTCAGGTTGGACACAGGGCTTGGAGCAAGCTGCTATAGTGGAAGGTGTCCCTGCCCGTGGTGAGGGTTGGAGCTGGATGGTCTTAAGGTCCTTTCCAAAACCAGGCTGGGATTCTGTATTAGCAACTCATTGCTGCAAATGCCATAGTGGGAGCGAGTGGGAATCTGCAGAACATCCTCAGTGCCTCCTAACCTTATTTACCTTTGTTTTGTTCATTCAGACGACACGAAGCTCACTCAGTATGCAGGCAGTGAAGGTAAGCCCTTCGTCCTCCTCCTGCCTGCTCACAGGCATCCCAAGTGAAATCGAACGCACTGGGAGCTGCAGGGTGGAAAGGGTGGGCAGGCAGAACAGAAAGGATGGAATCAAGATAAGGCTCCTCTTGTCCTTACCCTGAGTAATACCATTTCAGAGAGTGGAAAGTGAGAGTCAGGCCAAATCTCTTTTCCCCTGATGCTGTTTGTCTGCTTCTCCCGCTTAGTCCTGCTGTGCAAACAAAGGTGATGAGTTTTCTCTTTCCATGTAATTCCCTTTCTATGCGTTTTTTTTGCGCAAAGTCCCTTTTCCTTTTGAATTTCCTCAGCTGTGCCAAAGAGCAGTGTAAAATCCAAATATGAAGTGTCCTTAAGCCCAGCTCTGCCTTTTTCATCCCTGTTCCAACGAATCCTTTCCCAGACAGAGTCTGTTCATTGGCTCCAAGGGCAGGGAACCAAACTGCTGCCATAAGGCTCTGACTCATTCCAGAGCATGGGAAGGATCTGAGCCCTCTTCACCCCATGTCAGGTTTTGAAGCACTGTGGTCCATGCAAACCATGAGCCCACTCCGCTCACCTGGAAGCAGCTCAGGGAAGTTAAACCGGGCATAGGATCAGCTCCTTTGCAGCATGGGGCCTTTGGAATGCTTCATATTCCCAGTTCCAGCCAAACTGCTCCCCAAACGGTGGTAACGCTGCTGCTCTTAAGTGCCACTTCCACCCTCTTTTGCATGTTCATAGCTGAGGACCAAGGGCAAGGGAGGTACAGTGCGGCCCCAGCTCACCATATGGCTAATGGCTTTCCACCAGAGTGAGCAGCCAATATATAAAGAATATGGATTGGAGATGGCCTTCGGCATGGTGCTGGTTTAATCTGCTTTCAACCCAGCTCCTCATGTCATCTGGAAGGGATGCTGGTGCCTCTTCCCCTGTCACTGAGCCAGGCGGTAGCTGGTTGAGGTGCTCAGTCTTACATGCAGAGCTCTGA
The DNA here is from genome assembly GCA_032466535.1 of Forpus xanthops. Lineage (NCBI taxonomy): Eukaryota > Metazoa > Chordata > Aves > Psittaciformes > Psittacidae > Forpus > Forpus xanthops. Next base: position 13,657 of record JASSUY010033227.1, read on the forward strand.
AAGCTCTTCCCTTGCTTTTCCCTTCCTTTTCCCGAGGTCCCAGCCCACTTCCAGACTGAAGTGAACCCTTTCTTGCAGGGCTGGGAAGCAGCCTTCCCTCCAAGAAAGCCAGCACCCCGATCCACACCGGCACCATCGTGGGGATTGTCCTGGCCGTGCTGCTCATCGCAGTCATCATCCTCGCTGGAATTTACATCAACAGCCACCCTATGTCCACCGCTGCCCTGTTCTTCATTGAGGTGAGTGGAGAACCTGATCCCTCGCCTGGTTTCCTCTGCTGTCACCCCAAATCCCAACCTTCTACAGGAGAGCAAAGAGGAGCGTTGATAGAGTCCAGATTGAGTTTCTTTTCATGGTCCTACAGTCATAGCTAATCTCCCAACCTCCAGTTGATGATGTTTTAAACTTAGGCTCTCCCCTCCCACACGGTGTTATTTTGCTCCCTTTCACATGCTCTCTTTCACACATTGCCTTTTCCCCATGCAACGTTCCACCCTTCCACCTGCTTGCAGGAGCCGTTGACACACAGTTGGAGGACTCAGTTGGAGCCATGGCATACTTGAGATCATTGCCTTTCGAGTTCCCCAGCTGGATGCTGTGGACTATAATTGTCAGGTTTTACTGCTAGATGTCACGCCATCAGCTCCTGTGGAAGTGGTGGTGCGAAGGCTCTAAACGGGAGGTTTGAATTCACAGAATGATGGGGGTCCAATCATCTCCATCTGCTGTCAAAAGCCAGAAGACCGCTTGCTGTGGGATCCCAAGGCAGGCAGAAGTGGGCTGAATGCTGGCGTAGGAGCTGTTGTGGAGGGAGTGAGCAACACTGAGCCTTTCCTTATCACTCCCTGGCTTTTTCCTTGAGCACTTGGCTTTGCTCCATCTGTCCTGTTTGCAGGGGCAGGCAGCAGGGAATTGAGCTTTGTGGCCTCTACCAGTGTAGCAGCACTGAGCAGTGCTGGATGCATTCACCTACACCCGGCTGGGTCCCTGTTCTGCTCATTGATAGAGGACACACAAAGCTGACCTGCGTGTGGTGGCCATCCTGATGGGCACAGACCATCCTTGTTCTGGGGCTGATGTGAGACTTCACTTCAAGTTTCCATTTCCTCCCCCATTCTAACCTTAGCCGTGGGTCAGCTCAGTGAGCTGGATGTGTTGGAATGAAGCGGGTCAAACATGAAGGTATTTATTACTTCCACAAAGACAGCGCTGTTCTTGTTTCAGGACCAAGACTCCAACTTCTCTGCAGGCTTGGCATGAAGGGCTCTGCCATAGCTTCTGATGGCTCTTTGTTTCTGTCCCCAGCGAAGGCCACATCACTGGCCTGCCATGAAGTTCCGAAATCACAGCAACCATGCAACGTACTCCGAGGTGGAACCAGCCAGCCAGGAGAAGGAGGGCTTTGTGGAAGCAGAACAGTGCTGAGCGCTTCTCCCCCTGCGCCTCAAACCTCCCATGTCTCAAGTGTTGGAGTCTTCTGTTATCCTATTGCAAAGTCCTTCCCCTCTTGGAAAAGAGTGAGTAGAAGCAAAAAGACCCAATGGAGCATTTGAAGAGTGAGTTGGGTGATGTGGGGCTGGACTTGCCTGGATTCCTCACGGGATAGCAGAGCCCTCAGTGGTGGCAGTTGGTTGGACATTGGACTGGCTGTAGCCTGGCACTGAAGCCCTGGATGCGGGGGAGAAAGAAGTGCAGTCAGTTCTTCAGCTCACAGTGGGGTTTATGGTTTGTGGTTGGGTTTTGCCCTCCCTGCTGTGTTGGCTGACCTCTTCCCCCCTCCACCAGGAACCTTACAGGGGCAGCAAGGGGGCAGGAATCTTATTATGGGCAAAATATGGGGTTGCCTCAAGCAAGGAAGCTCTTGGAGACAGCAAAACTGATGCCTTTTGCTGCCTGTACTCAGCAAAGCAGGGCTGATTTCCTTGTCTCCATGGAGAGGCTGGGGAGGCACTGGTGGGGGCCCAGGAGAGGTTAAGGCTGGCTCCCAGGGCTCACCAACCCTCTCCCCTCCCCTCTCTCCCATCTCCATCCCTTTCTCTTCTCTCCCATCTCCACCCCTTTCTCTTCTCTCCCATCTCCATCCCTTTCTCTTCTCTCCCATCTCCACCCCTTTCTCTTCTCTCCCATCTCCACCCCTTTCTCTCCCATCTCCATCCCTCCCTCCTCTCTCCCATCTCCATTCCATTCCTCTCTCCCCTTCTTTTGTGGCAGGCAACATTTAGCTTTGTCTTTGCAGCTGAGAAGCCTGCAGCCTTCAACTCCCTGCCCTCCTCTCCTTTCAAAGCAACAGCTTGTACCCCTTGCCTGGGAGAAAGGGAAACCTGCTCCATCCTAATGGCAAAACCCTGCAGAGGATTCCCCTTCAGGAAGTTTGTGAGCCAATGGCTTTGAAGCACTTTTTTGGCATCTCATTAGTTTGCTAAATCACTAATGACAACCCTGGCCCTAAAGCAGGCAGTGTGAAAAAGAAGCCTGGATTCCTCCAAAACACATCCTGGTGGTGTGGCCACTAATCCGGCAGGAACAGAGTGGGATTTGGTGGAGGAGGATGGGGACAGCGCCAGTGAAACAGTGTCCTCCCACAGGCTCAATCCTGCAGTAAACCCAAACTCCTCCGTGGGCATGGCATATAAATCAGGAGTGAAGGCACACGCTGATGGCTTCACACCATCCAATGGTCCGGGTTTAGAGCCTTCTGGAGTCAGTGGATTGCTTCTATGGTTTATTTTGTGTGTGATAGGTCCCTGGTCTGGAGTTGTGCATAGGCTCTGACCCTAGCAAAGGGCTTTGACATGAGACCTCTCAGGGTTTCCTACTCCTCCTGTGCCATTGATTCCCACACTAAGGCACAAATACTCCCTCCTGCTTCTACGGACAGAGCTTAGGCTCTAAACTGAGGACAGCCCCTGTTAAACACCAGGGAGACCAAAGTCCAGTGGAAGGTAAAACTTTCCTCCCCCCAGGAAAGGTGTATGGGGCTGTTTCCCCTTTTTTGGTTCGTTTTCTCTTGATCCTCAGTTATTTATTCTGATATCATGGGTTTGGTGCATATTTCATCCCCTGCCTGGTTCAGCTGCCACTGGTGGGGGATGCTGCCAAAGGCAGGGGCTGTCTAATTCATGTTTTCCTTCTCCTCTGCTGACTCCTATAGCCATTCAAGATAAGTACGGCTGCTTTGGGGCATTTACACCCAGATTCCACTATCTCCTACATAGCCACTAGGGAGACTTTTGCTGTCTCTTATGGCATTAAGGCACCAAAGCACTCCAACTGGCTAAGTCAGAATCGTGCTGAGTTGTTCCAGCCCAAAGTCTCTCTTTAGACATAGTTTGAAGGGAAACTTTATACCCAAATAGTGCTTTCAGCTGGCACGTTGCTTTCCCCCTGTATCCTTGAAGTAGAAAGAATTCAAAGGGATGCTTTCATGCAGTTTGTGCCCAGGATCTGATCTCCTTTGAAGTGGTTATGAGCTCATAAGGAATTCTCTCTGTGTTTAACTCTTTCCAAATAACAGCCTTGGTTTACCTGGTTTTCTGACCCTGCATACATAGGAACAGGAAGATTTTGGGTACTCCTCATCTACAAGCCCTAGAAATGCTAGGTAACATCCATGAGCTCTGAAATGCTGTGAATTGAAAAGAAAACAGACTTTAAATAATGCATAAAGCTGTACAAAACATGGGTCTTGGAAGGGTTCAGAAGAGGATCAGGTGCTCAGGGGAGAATAACAACATCCAAGTGCCTTGCCCAGCAACTGTTGAGATATGGAAAGCACCTACACTGAGGGGAGAGGCCGAATTCTGAGTGCCTGGAGGAAAAAGGTCTGTTTAAAATGGTTCTTTTTCCTTTAAGGAAAGAAGGAAACCAAACCGGGCTCTTCTGTAGCCATGCACCAGATGTTTCCTCTCTCTTTCACTGAGAAATATGGTTTGGGGTATTGTCAGGTAGAGCATTAACAGCTCCCATTCATCGTCTCTAAGACCTTGGGGTAGAGTAGATAGGGACGTTTCTGCCCATAGTCGTGCTCTGAGCTGAAGGTTTGGATGCAAGCAACATCTCACAGTGTCCAGCCTGGAGATGCAAAGCACTTACATGCTGTGTCTCCAGGATAGTAAAGTGCTCTGTCCTACCTTTTGATGTGAGGTCCAGCTCTGAACACGTGAAGTTCACATCTGGAAGAGTGGAAGAGAAGAGCTTGTCTATTCAGTTAGCAAAACTCAATGGTACCATTGCCAATGCCCAGAAGAAAGAGAGAAATGCCTTTGCCATCAAGAAGTGCTCCTCTGATGTTGAAGAGAAGAGGCTGGGTGCAAGTGCAATGTTGGCTGCACCAAGTCAGAAGCATCAGGATCAATATCCCTGTCCTGTCTGTCAAACCCTGACTTCAAGATGTGGGTTAACCTTGCCAGTTTGGAGTGCTGGAGCAAGAACATGATGATGGGGACAATGCCATAATGAGCTGGGTTTCACTTTGAATCTTAGGGCTTCTCTAGCCACATCCTGGGGTTTCCCTCTGGATTGGGTTTGGCCTTGCTTCAGCCTGCATAACATACATGTGTATATTGATCTGCATAAGTTAGAGCTCAGCTGGTTACAGATGCAAACCATAACCAAGTGCTGTGGCTCCTCATTTGTCTTTCTGAGCACTGTGCAACTGCTGAGTGTGTCACTGGGCATAAGGCAGAAAATTCCATCAAGAAACTGCTCCTTGGCCACTCAGCAAGTGGGCAAACACAGCACAGGGGTTGTCAGAGACCAGTGTGAGGGGGGGCTGCTCCTATGGGATGGAGGCTAAACCCCCTCGTTTTTGACATCAGTGGGAGTGGGACCCTGATCAACACATGTTCTCTTCATAACTAAAGGCCTATTTTCCACATACTTGAATTTACAGCACAGCTGGACTATTTCAAGGGACTGAAGGCACTTTAACTGTCTTTTAATGCAACACATTTACTATGGAGTAGCTGCATGGAATACAGTCTTCATCTTAAACAAGAGAAATCTTCCTTTTGGACTGCTTTGTTTCAGAATAAAACACGCAAAAGATCACTGCTCCTGTTTTATGGACTTCTAGGAATGATTTTTTTCTCTTGTATGCTCTTAATGGATGCTCTATGAATACAAGGACTTTGGCAGACATCCTTTGCTGCCTTAGCAATACGACATGGTTATCAGGAGGTGTTCCCAGGACACAGCTGGGATAAAACTGAATGTAATTGGGGTTTGAATCAAGACTCTCATTTGCTTGGCCTGGTTTTGACGGTACTTACAAACTTGAATCACTTTTAAGGGTCATTACCTGGAAGCTCTGGGGAGCACCTCTGTGTTTGGCCTTCCTTTGCTACTACTGTACATGATGCAGTGGTGAAATGAGATGATGAACTGTAGGGAAAGGCCCATCCTATGCCATCAATAGACTGATTTCTGTGGGAGCTTTGACAGCTCCTCTGTGTGTTATACCCAGGGTAGCTGCTAAGGGCACACAGAACAAGGACTTACCCATATTCCATGCTCTTCCCTTGCAAAATGCTGGGTCATGTAGGAATAGCCAAGCTGGCACCAAAATTGGAGCAATTGGGTTCTGCTTCACACCCCCTACAAGACAAAAGATCATTAGAGACATACTGAGATAGGATGGTGTGCACAGAGGACAGAGCTGTCATGCAAGCAGCCCCTGGTATCCCAGCTGCTTGTCTGTGATGTGTGAACAGGAACACACCATGCTCTGCCTGGGGCTATTTCAACTCCCCAGCCTGGGGCTGTTCCATAGCATCTGTAGCTCCTGCTCTTGGCCTTGATTCTGCTTGAGGAACTAAATCCTTCCTTTGCAAAGCAGAACTTTGTCCCTGCTGCCTACAACTGTGTTGTGGTATTGGAGAAAGAGGCACTATATCTGCTTCTCATTTCCCCATTCACCTTCCCAAGCCCCTCACACCCTGCCCATCCCCTCCTCTCAGATGTCTTTTCCAGGTTGGAAACAACCACAATGCAGACAGCTAAGGGTTAATTCCAACCTAAGAACAGAATTCCACTGTCCCAATGCCTTGTTCTATTTTTTCTAGCACAGAAGTAGCAGATACATAATTAGAACATATATATATTCCATTTATAAATATACACACATAAGCAAACACCATATAATACAGAAATAAGCAAAACTATAAATAGCCAGCTCTCAACAAATAGGGTTCATCCTAAATGCTTTTCATACAGTCCTCGCAAAGCAGGGAGAAGGGGGAAATACCCGATCCATTACACAAACAAACATGGGTTTGTGCCTGGCAAGGCAACCTCAGCACCACCAGGACACAGACCCAGGATGAACAGCACAGCAAAACCAAGCAGGGAGCAGATTGCTCTATGAAAGGGCCTGGGGGTGGTGGAATAAACCCTCAAATAGATGCACAGCTTTGAATCTGCAGTTTACAAGCACCAGGGAATGAAGCTTTGGTTACAATTGGAAGCAAGGAATTAGGGCTCCTCAAGTCCTCGCTTGGTTGTGTATTAAATGGTTTCATGTTGTCTCACTTGGGAAGGAAGGATGGGAATGATTTCCTTTCTCACAAAGAAATTGTAACTGGGCTGGGATTTGTAGGATACTTACAGTGGCTCTGCATGGAAAGGGATGCTCAATGGAGGCTGGGACCGCTGCTAAGGTGACTGCAAGTGTCAGGCACATCCATCTCAGGAGCTGGTTGTTTCCATCTCTTACCCACACTAAAATAAGTCTGAAATCTTAGGCAGAAGCTGTTCCCTGTGAGGGTGCTGAGCGCTGGCACAGGGTGCCCAGAGAAGCTGTGGCTGTCCCATCCCTGCAGTGCTCAGTGCCAGGTTGGACACAGGGCTTGGAGCAAGCTGCTCTATGGAAGGTGTCCCTACCCATGGCAGAGGATTAGAACCGAATGACCTTAAGGTCCCTTCAACCCAAAGCCTACGTGAGTCTATGATTTAATGACACACTCACACAGTGCGCATTTAAACCTACCTCAGAGCCTCCTATGGGGTTTAGGTACCCAACAGGCTCGTGCTCACTGCCACTGGTTCTGTCCACAGCAGTAGCAGAGCAGCAGGCACGGAGCTGGTATTTTTACCAGTTACATCATGGTGCTCACACGTTCCGTGTAGGCAGGGCAGTGATAAATTAGGTACACAAGGCAAAGCCCCTCCTGCATAGAATAAGCCGTTAGCGCTCCAGCAGAACCATCACCCAAGTTTATAACAACTCAATTGTACATTTTCCTTATTAGCTTTCATCCTGTCAGCTCAAACCGGTTTACAAACAGCCACGAGATTAGAGCCTCAAGTGGGAAAAAACCCAACTGTGACTCATTCAACCAATATAAACCAACCATGAGATAATACTTTTACCCCAGAACGCAATTAAGCTGCAGAACGCAGTGGTGCTGCTGTGGTCCTTCGTTATGCCCATCACTATGGAGTTAAATGTATTTATGTGGGTCCATCACTGCACATTACACGTTTGGATGTGGGTTTGGACACAGGAAACCCCTAAACGGCTGTCAGGCTCCCGAAAGCTGTAGCAGGATATTCCATATGTGACCTGTTTTATTACACTCTCTCCCCAAGCAGTGGAGGAACCACTCCAAACATTGGTCTGGGCATAAATGAACATGTCTCATATTCTTTATCTCGGCATTCCTGGAATGCAACTGTCTCGTGATGGCACACAGGCACAGATCAGGAAACATGGATGGGGATGAGGTGAAGGAGCGAAGGGTTAACAGAAGCACAATCCGGCCGCAGGAAGGGGTACTCGGCAGGGATACTGCTGTTGTCTCCCACATGGAACCGAAACAGGGATACTGCAAGGCTGTACGTAGCCGGTGCTGCCCCGCTGCCTGCTCAGGCTATGAGGATGGAGGCACGGTGTCTCGTTTACCTTCTCAGCAAAACATCCTGCACTCACGGTTCCATCACCACAATTCCCACTCCCGATGCCATTCATTTAAGCAGCATTATCATTTAGCACAATACCAAACGGTGCCGCATCGTTCATCGTTCCGTCTCGGGTGACCTTTGCTTCGTTTCTTTTCCAGTTTCGCTCAGGAAAGCTCTTCCTTCAATGAAGTTCCGGAGAACAAACAAACCAAGCAACCCAAACAGTCTGAGGGGACAAAACCCTGCAGGGAACGGTCCTTTAAAGGAGCTGCAGCCCTCTGCTGCCATCGTATGGGAGCTGCCTTTGGAGCAGCAGGAAAACCTCTCCCGAGGGTTTCACTCGCTTATCCCCAACAGTTATTTATAGGCAGGTGCTTCGGAGGCAGGCTTGGTCAAAGGAAATCGTTATTTGAAACAGGCTTTTTAGTGAATACCAACTGCTGCCCTAACAAAGCACGGCAGCTTGCCACGGTGCTCCCATCACAGCACGATGGAACAACTCTGCTTTACAGCACGAGCATCTCCTCTCTGCACAACGATTCCTGACTACTTGTTGCAGCACTGCTCCTGGTAACTGATGATGTGTCCTGGGTGTGATTCACAACACTGCAGCTTTGCTCCAAAACATACCTTAGGAGAGACCTTAGAGCAGCTCCAGGGCCTAAAGGGGCTGCAGGAAACCTGGAGATGGGCTTTGGACAAGGGATGGAGGGACAGGAGAGGGGAATGGCTTTAACTGCCAGAGGGGACACTGAGATGAGCTCTTGGGCAGAAGCTCTTCCCTATGATGGTGCTGAGCGCTGGCACAGGGTGCCCAGAGAAGCTGTGGCTGCCCCATCCCTGCAGTGCTCAGTGCCAGGTTGGACACAGGAGCTTGGAGCAAGCTGCTCTGGTGGAAGGTGTCCCGTGGCAAAGGGTTGGAACTGGATGTGCTTTAATGTCCCTTCCACCCAAACCAGGCTGGAATTCCTTCCATGACTCCATGGGTCTCTTCACAGCTGTCACCCACAGAGATGCTCCTCGTGGTACCCTGCAGCAGGACGTGCACACACACAAACCCCACTGCACTTCACAGCCCATCACCAACCACTCACCCCACTAAGAACCCTCGGACCCCAAACCCCCGCAGAGAACCCATTCGCCCCATAGGAGCCAGGAGCCAGCCCCGAACCCGCAGCCACACACTGCCGAAACGTTAATTATTCATGAGGGGGACCCGCTGATTGGTGGGAAATTCATTAATTATTCATTAGTAGGCCGAGGCGCTCCCTGCCAGCCCACCCCCGCCCATTGAAAGGAGCAGCGGGCGAAAAGGCGGGAAAACCATCATTACAAACTAATTATCATTCAATTAAACCATTACGGGATTAATCAAGCACGGTAATGGCGCAGCCCGGCACTAACACCCCTCAGCTGCCCGCGGTCACCACTGCCCTCCAGCCCCATTGACAACCTGCACCCTAGAGCTGAGCTGTGCTGGTTTATCTCAGTGTTTGCAAACATGTCTGCTGCAGAGTAATGCACACAAACCCCCTTCAGCCCCTGGGGGAGCGATGGTTGGCTGAAATCATGCTTTAAATAATTAATTGTAAATATTAATAATATAATAATAGCAATATTATAATAATAACAATAATCATCTCTCCTCCCTCCCCGCTCTCCTCACCCCGCACCCCTGTGGCTCCCCTCAGGCGCCCCGGCCGGGGCTGTTCCAGGCAGGGCACATCCCTGAGGTAAAACACTGCTTCTAACGCTCTCTCTGTGAGCAACCGTCAACTTGGGACCTTCTTTACTGCCTGAGGTAGGTTTGGGATGCAGGTCCTGCATTTTTGGGGCTGAGGGGATGTGGGAGGTGGAGGAGAGTGCGGCCTAGCTGGTTGTTTGGCCTAAAGGTGTGTCATAGCCTGGCCAAATCCAACCCAAAGGACAAATATAACATACTGCATCAAATAATGCAGTCTGGGAGCAAACCCTGCGGGAGGGGGGAAGCGAGCAGGGGTCAGTGCTATCCTTCCATCAGGGATGGGTCCTCCCTCACCCCAGCCGCCATGAGCAGGGGCAGGGTTCCCTCAGCTCTGCTTTCCGCTCATGTCTGTCACCCACTGAGGAGCCTTTATTCTGCACTAGCGACGCGATGTAAGTAATTGAAGTACGTATTAAAGTATTTCAGATGTAATTACACCTTTAGCGTAAGCAAAAAGATGGGGGTTGCACACTGTGTGTGGGCCGGGGGGCTACAAGTACAAACAGAGCCATGCCGGGCCCTCGAGGTTTGTCATCCCTCACTTGAACCCGTGCAGTTTTAATTGCACTGATAAGGAAAAACCTAAAGAAATAAAGGGAAAAAATCCCCTTTGGAGGTAATATTTGAAGCAAACTCCATGCTCTTTGTGATGAAATGTTCCAAACCCATCTACAAAGTAAACAATAGATGTTTGCCAAACCCTAACATGGGGCTCAGAGAAACACCAGGGCAACAGCGCATCCATTAGCGGGAGTTTAGCACTGCTTCAGGACAAGAAACATTGAGAGTGGCTGCTTTCTGCTTTGTAAACAAATTAGCTTATAGCAACAAATAAGATGGCCCTTCTTGGCTAATATTATGGCGTTAGTTTGTTAAATATTTAACGTTTACCTTTCCATTTCCAGCCTGGATTAAGCAGTTCTCTAAACACGCAATATCCCAGCAGCAGATGGGAATGCACAGACCATTGCCCTGTTCTGGCTGAACTCCCTAAGAAAGAAAACCCACCTTAGTCAAAGAGGAAGCATATGGGAGCTTTCAGTAAAAGTCTCGAAGCTTTTGGCTTTGAAACTCACTGTTTGTAGTCAGTTTTATTTACATTCTTTTTATCTAGTTCGAATAGTGGGAGTCAATTCAACTTCAATCAGATTGAACAGGAACAGACTGGAATTGGCTGAATTCTTCTGAAAACCTCCCTTGTGGCAAAGTGGTTTTATCCTTCCATATAAAACAATAGCAGACCTGAGGTAAAGTGCCATAAATCCTCTCAGTACAGTCCTGCTGAGGACAGGAAGGGGAGTGGGGAGGAAAAGAAAGTAGCGTGGGGCTGCAACTTTATGTCTAAAGTATGAATCTGAAATATGTATCAGATTTAGCCCGTCTTGAACACATTTCAGCGGTTATAAACAGGAGTGGAGCTGCTTTGTGCATTGTGCACAAGGAATTCAAGCTGACTTCCATCCACACTTGTGCGTTTCCAACTGACTTCAGCCTTTGCTTTTAGAAGGTAAACATTTATCCATATACACCTATGTTTATCTATAAGTGGTTTCTTGATTGTTCCTAAAGGTGTTACAGCAGTTTTCTGTCTGAGGCAGTGCAAAAGCTTAATGAAACACTAATTTTAGGAGCAGTTACACTGGCTCATGAGCCTTGTGAAAGTTTAAGCTTGAAGCTTGGAAGCTAGAATTAAACCATACCTAAATGAAAAATGCTGCCAGTGAAGTATAACCTTCTTAAATGCACAATGCAAACTCTATCCAGCACACAGGCCCAAGTCAGCCAAAGCCATTTGTAACACTTCTAATGAAATGGCCTGTATTCTTGCAGTTGTCAGTACAAACAGTGCTTCCATTGTGGATGTGGTAATTCTGCTCAGTGGCACATTAGAGGGGTCTGGCTCTACAGGCTTTCGTAAGAAATATGAAGGATGTTTGGAACTGGTTTGCTGTAATTTTTTGTCCATTTTTAATCTTCCAAACAATGAGGCCTATTCTCCGAGTGTGTTTCCCACTAATGATAACTGGGATGTTGCACTGCAGCTTGGATGGGTTCCAGCCCTGTTGCTACCAGCGCTGCCAGCTCTTGTAATTACACTGCAGCACTCATTCTCCATGGCAATTTCCCTGGAGCCTCAGCTGCTGGAATCAAGAAACAGTGTGAAAAATCTGTTAAAAAGAGTAAGACTTGAGGTAGGGAGGCACTAACTCTCCCTGGTGCCTGACACGGTGAGGTGAGCCTGTCCTAGAGACTCACAAACCAGAAAGCAAATCAAAAGGACTTAGGTATTGATCTTTTAAGGCTCATTCCTTTCAGGTCCTCAGGATTTTGGGAGAGCCTGGCTCACTGGGTTTCTTTTTCCACGTTTGCATATCACACATATATTATATGAGATACAGGTGTCATTACATGAAATTAAGCCACGTGCCAACTTAAATGCTGCAGAAAAAAATGGTTTTGAAGCATCACTTTGTTACTTTTAATCCCTTTTTCTGTCATATGAAAGCATCTGTATACGTAGTATAAGTAGCTATCACTAGAGGAATCAAGTAACATGACAATCCTTTCAACAACATCGCTAGAACTTTGTCTTTTTCTGTTGAATAGTTGGTGTATCAAGGTAAGAGAACTCTGTTAACCAATGCAGTTTGTACCATCCCATGTACTTTTAGTTTCCTTTTAGAACTATTTTCCTATCTTCCTGATGTCACGCTCAAATGATGACCCCCATGCTTTTATTTTTTCCTCCTTTAAAATGAGGCGAATACACTGTTCTCTTTGGCATGGAATTAGAACATAATTCAGTAAATTAAATGGCATTACACTAAACTAAACCAAATCCTTATCCTATGCATATGACCAGATTTTCACACTCCATCGCTTGTGTTTATAATACAGCCATTTCCTCCTTGGTTTGAGGATAGTATTTTCCTCTTCTTGTAACAGGACTTCCATGTTTTCTCTCCAGGTTCTATTGATGGGACTGACAGGACAATGACATCTACCACAGGGACCAGCTACACCTCGATTCCTAATCAGAAATACAGGCGCAGCACCCGTCACTCCAGACAGCGCTGCAGCCCCTTGGACACAGATTCCCAATCTCTGTCAACTCTTGGATATTTTCAAACACTTCCACTAGAGATCTTTCAAATGATACTGAATTATCTTTCAGGTGAGAGTCTGATAAGAAAAGTCTCACTTCCAGGGCCTGAAGAATACCACAGAAGTTTCCCATTTACAAAAAGCCATTCTTATTGAAAGTGGTTTAGCTTTTACCTGGTTGAAGCCATTTGACGTGAGTTCTCTGAATTTTCAGCTTTTATGTATGAACAACCAAATGGCTAAAAATAATGAAAAATTACTTGAAGTGGGTTTTGCCTATTATGTGTGAAAAGTATTCCTTAGATCTATCCATTTCTAATGACTACGGTTTGTTGGCAAAAGAGAGAAACTAATCAAATTTTAGTATATATGAAATAAATCTTATGTCTTGGCCTATTTCTGAGGAAGGCAAAGTTATTGACTAAGCTTTTGCTTGCTGTGAAGAATTACAAGTATACTGGGTTTTGCCTTTTCAGTGAAGGATATCAGCATGCTGAGCATGGTGTCGAAAACCATCAGCAACCACCTTATGAATTACATCTCAACCTCAGCAGGAAACCGAAGGCTTTTACTGCGAGATTTCCATAGCCTTGAGCTACCTGGCAAAGGAGAAGGATCCTATATTTTAGAGCACTACAAATCTCTAGGTGATCCTTTAACACAAATGGTAACAGTTAGAGAACTGAGCTCAGTTAAAGGGTTTCTTCTGTTCTCTGCATTGATCAGTAAAATGCTGAAGATACGGCCCAAATTATTTGAGCAGCTCTCTCTGAAAGTGAAGTTCCTCTCAGTGCCAAATAGCCTGCTCCATTAACTGGCCAGGGGAGGTGGGAGGAATTACCTGAAGTGATTCCAAAGCCTTTTAGTTATGGAAAAAATAATGTATATTCTGCCTCCTCTATGTTGGGCTTTTTTCCCCCCTTATTAAATGGCAAGCAGGGGTTGGGCAGAGGATCAGCTCTCAGTAGTAGGTGTTTCCAAATATAGATTGTTTGGCCACAAGCACTGGAAACTGCAGCAGGAACCCAGGCTCCCAGGCCCCACACTGCCTGAAGGAAGGAATGTGGCTGCTCAGGCTGCCTTCCTGGAGCACTCTGGAGCAGCTCACATTCCTCAGTGTGGGAAATGCAGCTGCAGCACTTAAAGCCAGCCTAACTCTAAAGTGACCAAGGACAGTTGCCATTGGGAAGACTGCTTGACAGCCTCCTTGAGATGGATTGCAGAGCACATTCCACTTCTTAGGAAAGAAGTATGCTTGTCACAAAAATGTTCTCAGTTGTCAGCGATTACAATTCTCTTTGGCAGCTCTGGCGCAGAGTTCAGAGACTAAAAGGCATGGAGAACACATTTTCCTCTCACTCTTGGCTTAAGGGCAATGTGAAAATGCCTGTGCTTTTGCTGTCATGGTGTCCTGTGTGCTAATCAAGCTCTTTCTGGGTGAAAAGATTCACATGTTCTTTATTCCAGCTGCTCAGACCTCTTGTGACATGGCTCATAGAAACCTAGATCAGAATAACCTGGGTTCTGCGGTAAGGAGGAGCCTTGTGCAGCCTCAAATCCAGACCCGTTTGCTTTTGAACTTTTCTGTTAATGTTTAAAACGCACTGATTCCAATTCATTCTAAGGCATTCTAACAGAGAAGCAAATGAAATTAAAACATGATTTGACCCACAGCTATTTACTGTTACCTCTCTGATGGTTTATTTGACAGTGGAATAAAATGATGCCACGGTTAGATGTGGAATTATAAGTACAGTTTGAACTTAAGATATTAAATAAAGGCACACTGTTAAAGTCATTTAGACCAAAGACCTCCTGTTGTAAGCAATCCTTGTAGGTTTTGAGGTATCTTAAATTAATCTTAGTGGTTTATTTTTAAAATGAAGCCTGAAAACCTCCAATTCTTTAAAAAAACCCTAAAAATAAATGTCAAAATTAGTTTGACACACACAAATTGCCAACTTATTATTTGAATGCAGGTGTGAACACTATAGGAGGCCTAGTAATAAACCAATGTCATCTTAAAAACATAAAGATCATTGGCAATATCTGTGTCATCAGTGGAAGGTTCAAGAGAATGCTTTTGTTCAGAGGTCAGTTGCAAAATCAATATTCACTTTACAGCAGGAAAGACTGGATACAATGGGAAAACCTCATTGCCATTCAGAGAGCCTGAGCAGGGGCTCTACATAAATGTCACCTATCCTCACAGGGGTCTGGCTCTACTCAAGTGCATGGTAAAATCTTCCAGTGCTTGTAATGGGGTCAGAATCCCAGCCATGGTTTAGAATGGACTTGAGTTCTAAATGATCATGGCCCTGTCCTTCTGCACAGGGGGGATTCTGCTGAGCAAACCCAGGAGCAGCACCTTCTGCTCAACCCTTTCACCCACCAGAATTCCCCCTGCTGGTGCCTGTCAGGGACATCTCTCTAAAGCCTATCATAGCCCATAGCAAATTGACTTGATTGAACTTTGGGCAATGTCATGGGCTGATGAATAAATGATGTCTGTCACACAGGAATGCTCACACCCTGCTAAAGAAAGATAGTCACTTTAGAACCACAGTGAATGCCGAAAGTACTTTTTGACATTGGAGAAGTGTGTTATTGGGAGACTGACAATTCAGACAGAAAAGGTTTCCTCCTTTTTTGCTCCCCCAGAAAAGTACAAAGTACATGCTTTTCTGTGGATTTCTTGATTAATTAACTATATATTACATATATATATATAATGCTGGGAAGAGGTTTTGAGGAGCAAGCTGCTAACCCCTTTTCTATCAGTAGTGTATAAAAAGCTGCTTCACAAACAGCTGTTCCACACTATAACGAACTCCAGACTTGGACATCCTAAACACATATCATTTCAGCCTGTAGAGAAAAAAGAATTCTACCTCTTAGCTATGTTTTACATTAACACAGTTTAGAATCTTTTTCCTTTAGAGCCTGTGGCTATCTTGAAAACAATTTGGGAAGCTCATCTTTCCGTGAAAGGGAAAACAGCATTCCCCAGGGAACTGTTAGAAGAGGTGCAACGAGTAACATTTATTTTCAGTATTTTTAACTGCTGTAATTCTAAACCCAATAGAGTCATTTTTGTAGGGCTCCAACTGTGGGTAACGGGGATTTTACAACAACACAATAAACAAGTTACGGCCTAGGAAGCCCTGACAACATTTCTCTGGTAAAAGATGTCTCTGCTACAAGAGTGTGCACCTCTTCTCCACAGCACAAATTGCTCTTTGTGTTGCTCTTGTTGCCTCACAGCAGTTTTTCTTGATGGTTTTGTGGCTATGTGTGATGGGAGCACTTTTGCTCACTCGGGAACACCTCCGCTGTGTGGCTGTACTGACAACATGTACTGTTTGTTCTGCTTACAGGATTGTTGCTTAAAAGATGCACACTTCTTCTGCCTACTAAAGAGAGGCTGAAGTACATACACAAGGTTCTCTCAGGAGTAAGTTCATATTCCTTTCACTGCTGTTTCTAATTGCCCCTTGCACTTAAAACACCATTTCTATAAAGCACTTGCTAGTTGAATTATGCCTTTTATTGTCCCTTTGCTGGAATTCATTACTACTATGCAATGAATGTATTGATTTGAAATCAGTCTCTCTTTAACAAGAGAAAAGCCTAAGCCAGCCTAGACCAAGGCTCTTCTGCAGAGATTTCATATTCCAAGAGCAGTGGGTTTCAGCTTCACTTTGTGGACTACTAGAAATGTTGCAGTGGAAGAGCACAGCTCTTCCAGGAATGTTACTCTTCTGGAGACAGGGTTGCTCATCTAAGAGACCATTTGCACACCCTTTTGACCACAGTTTTGGATTTAATGCTAAGCCTTGACATAGGGACTCTAACTCGCTTCCCCATGTAATAAGGGAGTCCTCTGAGCCTTCTGAATCAGTATTGATGTCTATAGGTAGCCCAGAGAATATTCAATAATGGGAATTAGCTTCTAGCCAGATAAATCGCAAATGTTTTGCACTTCCAGGTTTCCTGTTTCAAACTTAATGGTTGTCCAAGTCCTCTGCATTGCTTAGGATTACAGTGCTATGGGGTATTTTTACAGGTACAGTATCTTTATGGAGACAAGGCAAGTATCCAAAATAGAAGAAAAAATTAAGGTAGTTTTCTAAATCTGTGGGTTTGGAAGCTATTTAGAAGTTTATGATGGTTTTGAGCCTTGGGATGGAGGGGGGAGGTATTTATTCATCTAGTTCCCTGAATTTTCTTTCTGGTTGTTAAAGTTGCTGATTTGACTTGAGAATTCCTTGGTCTGGATTTCACTACCAACCAGTCTGGATCTTGATTAGCCATTTATTATCTAAGATGACATGGGATAAGGGGAGCATTTGATTACACAGCTTCGTATTCACAGCTCAAGAGGCTTATTTACTGTAATGACTACGGTGATTGCAAAGATGCCATAAAACACTCTGGGTTGGACTTTTTAACACTACTTGAGATGTTTGACAGTGAAGAGCTGGAATTGCCTCAGTGGAGGCTTTACTGAAGAGTAACTGTTAAACGAAATACAGAAGAACTTCTCTCTTAGAAGAACAGGAGCCCTGAGCCCATTTAAAAAGCATTTAAGTCTTAGAAACTTGTGCTTACAGGTGTTCCATACATATGTAACATGAAAGGATTTGATAATACCAAAACCTGTATTATCTTTCTGTGGTTAAGAGCTACAGATAATTATTTGTGCTGGGACATTTGTCTTTGTAGCAAATCCCTTTCTGTAGTTTTCCACACAAGGTTCCAAACTGTGATCTCGGCCCTGAATGTGGGACTCCATTGGCAGCTTTTGATTCTGGACTCTACTAAGCTTAACCACAACCTCTGCCATAATGCACAGCCCCTCTATAGCAGACAATGGTTCCCCTTTGCTCATAAGGAAGGTGCTGTGCTGGCACCACACTCCACGTATGACACCTTCCCTCCCTGTCCTGAGAAACTGCAGGACAGATTGTACTGATCTAATAGGAGAAATGGCATTGTGACCAACATCTAGGGCTCAATCTCTTCATTTTTACCCCCTCTCTTTTGTAACCTCCAGATCCTAACAGCAGGCTGGGATGAGCTGGAGTGTCACCGGGTTTTTAACTTCCTCTGGGAGCTGAGCAATTTAGCCCGTAAAGTACAGACAGTTGTGAGCAGCAAACCAGGTAATCATCAAAGCAGACAAAAGTCCTACCAAATTGAAACATATTATCAAGGAAAAGGCAGAAAATGGAGCTCTATTGCTGCAAATAAAAGGTGTCTGGAATTGAAACTGCTTTAACTCTCCTAAGCTTTGTAGCACCAATCCTTTTCAGACTCACGTACATTCTATTGGCTCCAATGTTAGACAGAAAATGTGTATTTGAAGGCAAATAATGACCTTCACATAGGTGGATTGAGCTGTTTTTTGCTCCCCAACAGCAAAGATAAACGCTTTTGTCTTTCACACCTATCCTAAAGTGAAGAGAGCTGTCCTGAGAGGCATTTAGGTGTTTTGAATCATTCCATTTTGAAACCAGTTACTTATATATGAGAACAGTAACATGAACTTCAACCTTTCTGACTGTACACCAGGGCCATTGAAATCCACAGGAAAGGAACCAACACAGAAACAGAGGGAATCAGTAAAAAGTCAGGTTTAATGTTTCTAAAACACAGCAGTGATGTGGCACACACCTCTCAAGAAATTCTTGTGTTACCCAGCACAAGCATAACATGGGAATTTCTCTGGGACACTATCCACAGCCACACGCACATTCCTCCTATTTCCACTTCTGGATGCCAAACCCCAGAAACCAAAACCCAGCTGAGAACCTTCGAACCATACATGAGCTGCTGCCGAAAGGCGACACAGGCTGCATCAACAGATTGTGTTGCCTGAATTAGTGCAACATACCTAAAAAAGCCAGAATTTCATTCAATCTCCCTAGATGCTCTGGGGTAGCTTTAAGAAAATCTTTCTTTCTCTTCCTATTAAGGAAGTGATCATCTGTATCACACTAGGCTTACTGGATTGATAATATCCATCTTCTTTTGCCCCAGGAAGTGCACAGAAGCTGGAGCTGAGGATCAGGTTGTACTGTCGCAGTGTCTTGTTGAACCACTGGATTCATCGCAGCGACTCCGCGTTCTGGCTGACCCGGATTTTGAAGCCATGGCCCATGGTTAACCAAGCTCGCCTGCTGTACCTCATCTTTGGGCCAGTGTCCTCTCTTGATGGCGAGTAGTCTGGGGGGGTTCATTTACAGAGTTTGTTTAATTACTTGGTTGCTTACCAGCAGCTGTGGTTCATATATCGCTCAGGACACGTGGTTTGGCAGAAAATGACACAAGGACCAACAGATGAGGCCAGCCTGAAAGGTCTAGCAGAGGCCATTAAACTGCTGTATGATGCAGAAGCTAGAGAATGGACAGCAGATGATGTCATCAGTCTTGTGGATGAGCTGTCAGGTGTGGCTTTGCCTTTATCATTAATCCATAGGATTATACACTCATGGTCTAAAATCTGGCAGTAAGCGTGTTTCCAGCACACGGGTGCTTTGGGGAGCTGATTGTGATATTCCTTACAGTAGCTGTAGCATAACTGGAAAAGTCATTACACATGGAAGCCAGGCAGTAGCTGGGGAGGAGAGAAACCTGGCACTGCTGAGGAATCCAGGCTGTCTTTCCCCATTGTGAAGTGTTTTAAGAACCCATGCAGACCTTTTAAAATTCAAGTCTTGTCTAGCCATTAGTGAGGAAACATTGTCCAAGCCGTGTAAGCTGAAAACATCCTGGTTGTTCAGCCAAAATCTACTGAACAATGTTAACGGCTACACTGAAAGTTAGTTTGGGGTGAGGTTGTGTCATGGAAGCTATTGTGAAGAGCTCTAATTGCACTGCTGGTAGGAATTGCTTCTATGACTTCATTGCTGCAACTGCTTTCCAGCGGGTATCCCCTCCAAGTCCCGGTTAAGTATCAAAGCCAATGATTCATAGATTCATGTCATCCAGAGCAGTTCTTGTGGCACTCCTTTCTTTTGTTCAAAGCTGGCTGTAACTCTCTCTGGTTCCTGCAGTGGTTCCCAGGGAGTGGCTCATGGAGAACAATGCTCGGCTGCTCATTCTGAGTGGAAACAACATTTGTTTCACATTCATGGCCAGTAAAGCTGTGAATGGAAGAGTGGTTGAGTTAGCCAGGCTCATGGTGTTCCTGGCCTTGGTGAGTGCCCCTGAACAGAGCATGCTCAAGCCTTTTGTCTCTTTACCCCCCATTTGCTTTCCCAGACTTGAAAACTGTTGCCCCATCTGTTCCTGTGTACCAGGAGTAAGTCCTGGCAGAGGTTTGGGAACTCTTTCACCCTCTGGTCCCTGTGCAGCCACTGCAAAGCCTAGCCTTGAGGAGAAGTACCACTAGCAAAAAGTGGAGCAGTTCCTCCACTAGCATGCCAACCACAACAACCTCTATATCCTGATAACAACCCCTCATTTTCCAGGCCATGGTTACAGCCATGCATTAGGATCAACACAATACTAAGATTTAATCTTTCCTTCTGTGGTTTTGTTCCCACCATAAAAGGTGTGTTTCTAATGTTCCCCATGTCCATCAGGTCTGTGAGAAGGACCTGTACTGCATGGACTGGGCAGTAAAAATGATGCAGAAGGTCTGCAAAGTTTTCAGCACTCCAGGGGAGAGAAACAACTTTCTGCAGTGTCTGGAGAACGCCTTTGCTCACCTGATCATGGACATGCTCCAGGCAGTGCTGTCTGGTAAGCACTGACCAGGGCAGGGAGCATTGTGGTCAGGATGGGATCACATCCTGGCCTCCTTCCTCCCTCACCACCACAGCAATATGGGAGTGCCTCAAGTGCTTTGATATCATGAAATCAATGTCATAACCGATCATAAGTGTCAATACCTAGAAAGGCTGACAAGAAACCTGAAGAGGAGCTTTGGACAAGGGCCTGTAGGGACAGGACAAGGAGAATGGCTTTAACTGCCAGAGGGGAGACTGAGATGAGCTCTTGGGCAGAAGCTCTTCCCTGTGAAGGTGCTGAGGCACTGGCACAGGGTGCCCAGAGAAGCTGTGGCTGCCCCATCCCTGGCAGAGTTCAAGGCCAGGTTGGACACAAGGCTTGGAGCAAGCTGCTCTATGGAAGGTGTCCCCACAGGCAGGGGTTGGAACTGGAGGAGCTTTGAGGTCCCTTTCAACACAAACCAGTCTGGGATTCTATGGTAATTGGGAGAGACATTTTAACCAGCCTCTCTTGCCTAAGTGATTCCCAGTGCCATGGACAGTGGAAGCAACACTCTTCAAAAAACAGGTCCCACCAAGTGTTGGGCCCAAGATCTTTCTGGGCTGAGCCTAAACCCAGGCTCTGAGCAGTTGTCCCCTGTACCACAGTTTGTCAGCCTCCATAAAGCCTCCAGACAGCTGATGGTAACAAGCTGGAGAGATGAACACTCTGCTACTGTGTCTTAATGCACAATTGCTCTTGTCCATCTTCGGACAAGATGGTGAGGGAGTTTTGGAGAGTCTCCAGCATGCTTCCTCAGCAGTGCTGCCCTCAAGTGCAGTAGTTGATGCCTCATCCGTCTAAGCAGAGGCTGCTGAAAGCACACAGGGAGTAGGACTTAGCTTCAAAGAAGTAATTTCGTTCCACTGATCATTCCTAACTGCTTTGCTTTGCTCTGGCAGGGGATCGTGACGAAGAGGACAGCAGCTTCTTGAACTTGTTTCACCTTGTAAACGCACAAGCAAACTTCCATAAGGAAATCCTGTACCTGAGCATGGTCAGCACCAGCAGCAGCACTGCCTGACGCTCCGGATGTGACGGCCTCTGCGTAAATCCTGCGGGGGTTTTCCATAGCATTTTGTTTTCTCAGCATTTTTCAAAGCAGTGTCCAATTATTTCTTAAACTTCCATTCCAGCAGGAGCTGGAGTGGCAGCAGGAGGAGCCAGGGACACATCAGCCCAGTGCAATGAGCTCATGGAGCTGCTGGGACCTCACAGTGAATCTCTGGGCCTTTGGCTGCTCTGTGGCAGAACTGAGGAAGCCAGTGGGAGCCTCTCCTTTGGGAACATACTCTGCATGCTTTTCCCACTGTGGCTGTTTGCACACACAATAAAAATGACACGGTTTCCACGTTTGAGGGGCACACACAAATTGAAGAATGTTATCTTAGTTCAGAATCAAAAATAGTTGGATCTTTTCATTTTGCTTTCCTTTGGGAATCGGAGGAGAAAGAGGCAGATGTAAGTAGAGAAGCACAGCTACACTGAAGAGATCTCTCTCACTAACTCCTAATCCTGGGACAAAAGCACTCAGTGTATTCCATATCCCACTTTAGCAGAAAGAGGTGATTCCCAAAAGCCATTTCACTGCTTTGATCAAGCAAGGCAATTCCCCCTCAAACCACAGGCACCTTCTAACCATAAACCAAGAAACTTCAGATCCCTCTCCCTGCCCTGTGTGAGAACCGAGCTGTTGACAGGTTGTTGTAGGACTTAGCTGAGTTGAAGATACACGTTAAACCCATGTAAGCTAGGATCACTGTTTCATTAAAGCACATACATGTTTGCTCCTTAGGAAAGGTTTTGGGTCTCTCCTATATTGCCTTCAAAGATGCACAATAAAGAGCACTTTATTCTGTGTTGTTTACAACGTGGCTGTTGTTCTCAGGTGATTAAAGAGCCTCTTCTCCACCCAAACGTTTCTGTGTTCCTCCAGGACCAGATTTTAGCTGCAGGGACACACGTTTACCTTCGGAAGTGCTTCAGCTGCAGGCGACAGCCGACTGATGGCAGCTGCCCCCACTTGATTTCATCAGTGACGAGCTGACAACAGCCTGCACGTTAAAGATCCTTCAACGTGTTGAATATACATTACAGACAGGACCTGACTCCATTAAGGAATGAGGATGGCAGATGTTATTTGCTGAGGATCCTTGCAGCGTGCCGGTAGATGGCAGAGGTGAAACCTTTCCTGAGAGGAGTGTCTGCAGAATCGCTTCCACCATCCCTTTTTCCTTGCTCTTGGAAGGTTGTTAAGAGCACGCTGCGTTCCTATAACTACGTGTAACTGGTTCTGAAGTAAGCCAAAAGCAAGACTCTTTGTCCAAGACTTTGTCAGTGAACTGAGTGCCTCCAAACTGAGCCCTAAGGAACTCCAACTACCAGGGGCAAACACTTGTGGCACACACAGGCAAAGGGAGATACAGCCGAGGAACCGCTGTGTTGGAATGCTGCAGCCTGGATCACTCACTGTCCCCCTGCTCTAGATACAGGAATCACCATCACTAAATCATCTTGGTTGATGGAATCCAGAATAATGAATTAATAACGGTGTCCTGAATCACCCACTGCACCTTCCTGCTCCACTGGGCTTCCAGTGTGCCTCTGTTCTGACCCAAAGCACCCCCAGACTGGAGGAGCTCCCCAGCAGCACCTGACTTCTCCTGGTTCAAGGGCACAGTGGCAGTAGCTGTCCCAGAGGATGCCCTTGTGCCAGCACAGCACCCCAGGAGGACTCCTTTGATTCACTGGCACCAGCCCCAGGGTGAAGGCGCAGTTGTGCTAAAGCTGCCAATTGTGAGTTATTGATGGTGTTATTAATTATTATTAACCTTGCACACGCCTCAGCTCAGAGTTGGCTTCTGCAGCGTTCATACATACACCAGACAAGGACCAAGGCTCAGCCCCAATCCCAGTGGGACTCCCCAAACCACTTGTGTTTGAACTGGGAATGTAGCAGACTTGAAGCCAGTATCACCAGCATTGCCCTCTGATCTGCTCTGGTGATTGAACATCTCTGGGCTAACAGAGCCCCTGGATCCAGAGGAGCTTGGAGAAGAAAAAGCTGCCAAAGCTGAACTTCTGCCATGAAGAGTGAAGCCCTCCTGGGATGAGAAGCAATATTCCCTCTGTGCCAGTGTGGAGCCCCGGATCCCATCTGCTACAGCCACTTTTCCTGCCTAGTGGTCTAGATCCTTCTGCGCCTAACCCTCCAGCACGGAGCTGGCTGGTTTGGGACAGGGAGGAAGGGATTATTCCACCCTGCTGGTGGGTGTGGAAGGCCCATGGAGGGGAGAGGAGAGCTTGGAGTAAGAGCAAATGACTGTTCCTGGTCTCACACTCAGCTGAGTTTCCATTCCATGCATTCCTCCTTACTCACTCTCTCTTAATCACTGCAGATGTTGACATCAGACACAGGCTCACGGAGGGGAGGTTGGTGAGAACATGACTTATGCCTGAAGAAATTCCTCCCAGAATACTTCCAGCTTCTCATTTTCGACTATATTTGGTGGTGGAGCAAGGAGAAGCTTTCCTCCATCTCCAGGGCTCAGCTCTCTGCACACCAAGGACACGCCTGGGACCAGAGTCACCAACTTGAGGTTCCTCCCCAGAGCTTTACTAGCAGGAAATTGCTGTGTCAAGCACTCAGCTGGCAGCGCTGAGCACATCCAGCATTCCCAGGCTCTGGAATCCCTCTGCTTCCTGCAAACAGCATCTTCTGAAGGTCCTATTGACCACTTCAGTGCCTGCACCCCCCTGTTCTCTGTGGATCCCACTTGCTTGCAGCCCTGGTGCAGTGATTAACTGATGGTTAACCATGAGCATCTTTTCCCATCATGGACATTTCAGGTGTTTATGGCTTAACAACAAAATAATCCCAGGGGAGAGCGGGGATTAGTTTGTCTTTGAGGAGGATGAGACTTCCAGTCTGAGAACAGGATAGTGTGGGACTTCCTGGAGGAGCAGAGGTGGATGGGGGGCGGTTGTAAAAGGACAGGAAAAAGCTCATAAAAGGGCAGGAAAATTCCTCCTGATGCCCCAGAACACTTCCCAGCCCTCTCCTCATGGGGAACTGAAGCTCTGAAATGTTCTTTCCATCCCACAGGAATTTCCATCCTATTAAAAATGTTCCGGTTTGCTATGGTGAGATCACCTAAGTGAGGAGCTGAGGGGGGGGACGGGCAGTGCCAGGCTCAGGGATGCTCCAGTCCATGCAGGAGGACACATTTGGCATCGGCTGCGTTCTCTCCCTCATCTCATTCCTCTTTATTTCATTTCCTTCAACATTTTACATTTCTCACTTGAAAACAGAAGGGATTTTCTAAAACCAAACCCTTGGAAGCACTCATCCCAAAGGAAACCATGCAGGGAGGGGGAGAAAGACCTTCCACATCCCCTGGGATGCTGTGTCCGTCACTGGGAACATCCCGTGTCTCAGCAGCAGGATGTCCCCTCGCTCCCCCCACCCCATTCCCCTCCTTCAGCTGTTTGCTTGCAGAGAGGTTATGGTATTCCAGAAGCTTCTGTGGGAGATGGAGCAGGCAGTGGTGGTGGCTGTGGAAGAGAAAGGAGACGCTGGTCAGAGCCAGGCCCAAGAGCTGCAGCGGTGCCATGGATGGGGGGAATGGCAGCGGCTGCAGGCCCTCATTGCCTGCAGAGCCACAGAACCCCCCCTTTTGCCTCCTTTAGAACGAGGCACCAGGATCCCTTCTTGCTTCTCTCGGAAGCTGTTTCATTTCTCTCCCTCTTGGGAACAAAAGCCACCAGCTCCTGCTGCAGCGCTCTTAAAGCAGCTTTTCCAACCAGGAAGGGGCTTCTGGAGCTGGGGGGGGGGGGAACCAGCAGCCGCAGGCAGCTGGGATGAGGTGGCCTGAGCTCTGAAACAAAGCCCAATGCCGTTCAAGCCCTGAGCAGGAGCAGCTCAGCTGCCTTGAACAGCATTAACCCCAAACACCCATTCTCCTGCCTCCCAGGACGTGTCCGTCCCCAAAATCCAAGCTTGATGGGACAAGGAGCAACCACTCACCTGGCTGAGCCGCATCATCCCCAGCGCCGCTCTACAGCATGTAAATGATGTAGGAGAGAATCACCAAGCCGATGATGGCAAAAAACATCAGGATGAAGATATCCAGCATGGTGCTGAGGAGCCGGCGGGGGCTCCCCACTGCGGGGACAAAGGATGCTGCTGCGGGGACAAGGGATGCTCGGCAGGGACAAGGGATGCTCTGCGGGGACAAGGGATGCTCGGCAGGGACAAGGGATGCTCGGCAGAGCCGCTGCTCCGCCAGCCCCTGCGTCCTCCCCTCCTTGCTCCGCTCAGGATGGAGAGATGATGCCGGAGCTGACGGAGCTGCTTTGCAGCAGGCAGGCAGGAAATAAAGGGATAAAGGATGGGGTCAGACAGGGCTCCAGCCTGGCACGGGCAGGGCAATGCTGGGGCTCCTGAGGGGCTTTGTCCCCACTCCCCTCCACTGCTGCCTGGTTTAAGGGGGTGCTCAAGGGGACATGACCCCCCCCAGCAAAACCAATTGGCCATCACAGACCCTAGGGGTAGAGCAGGACCGCGCCAAACTCCCACTGTTCCATATGGTATTCCCAGGGTACAGCAGCATCCATCGTTGCCACTGTCACCCACCCACCGCAGTGCAGTGTAAAGCCACGTGGTTTGAAGTGAGCAGCAACACCAGGGAGCCTTTCGGTTATCATGGTTTTGTTTGTTGATGCAACCAACGTCCCCCTCAACGCTGTTGTTGTTTGACATCCACAGCGGCATTCCCAAGAGCCGACATCCCCCCCGTGTCCCAGGGGAGCAGGAAAAGCAATGCCGAACACAACCAGCACGAGCATCAGGTAAAAATTAGACTTTTATTGTTCATTGGAGTAAACGGGGCAGAGACTCATTGGGTTTGTTCCATTCCAAGGTTCACTTAAAAAGGCCAAAAGATGGATTTTAGCCCTGTCGGGAAGGGGAACACACGGACAAACCCCGATCAAGCGATGGATCTGGAAGAAAACACGTTCTAAGCTCAGCACCAAGACGCAACCAGGGCAGCTGGGATGGACGAGGGCTATTTTACATGGGATAAGGAGCAATTCAGCTTTTCAGGGTTGGTTTTCTCTTATTCTTTTCTGTCTTTATTTACTTTAAATACAGGTTTAGGTGCTTTTCAGCTATGAAGAAAGGCAAAAAAGTGCATAAGTTGAGAGAAAAGGCAGAAATCAAGCAGTCAGAGGTTCACTTCCCATGGCAGGGGACAGGAGGGGACAGGTAGGACAATGGTTCCAAGGTAGCATTAAAAAGGTCCCTATTCCAAAACGGGCGCTGTGGCATTTGGTCCATTCCAAAATGGGTTCACATTGACACTGCCCCGCTCGCAGGCAAGAACGTGATTCAGAAGGGGACGAGTGGGAGATGTGACTTCCCCCTTCCCCTGCTCTTGTGCTTGCTTGGTTTAGCACCAAATGGGATTCCCATCCCAGGAAGCCCATCCCGGCCTCTGTGGTCCCACTGTCACCCCAAGGGGACAACGGTGCCCCATTCCCTTCCAGCCCCCAAAAGAGCCAAGGAATGTCCCAACTCAGCTGCTTTGGTCCCTAGATTCCCCTCTTTTCCTTTGGGAATAGCAAAGGTGGCAGCCTCCCCCTGGAAGCATCCCAACCCCTGCAGCACAGCTTGGGAATGGTGCCCTCTGGCTGCCTGGTCCCCAGTGTCTCGCTAAGCCTGGGCTGGGAATGGGGCATCATCATGGTCCTGGTATTCAGCTTCTGTAACCCTGAAGAGCATTTGGCTCCTGTCCTCCCTGCACAGGCTTCCAGTTATACCTACCCCTGTCCCAGGACCTTTGGAGCCCGAAGAGAAGGGGATGGGGATGTGCTTTGAGGTTTTGGTCCATGACATGACCCCAAGTCAGTGGTGGCCCCAAAAGCCACCACAGCTGAGGACCAGCGTGAGGTGGCAGAGGGGGAGATCTCCCACACAGAGGCACAGGGACCCCGAATCCCCCACCCAGCATATGGAGAGCTCAGGAGGGGCCCAAGAGCCCGGCAGCAGCAAGAGAGAAGCGAGAGGACTGGAGGTGGATTTGAGAGCACTGCAGAGAGGAAGAGGCTGCCCCAGCACCAGGGGGGTCCAGGGGACCCCCAGACCCCACAGAGAGAACCCCAGAGCTGCAGGGGGGGACATGAGGTCTCGGTGTCGCAGTGCTCCAGGAGGGATGCGGGAGGTGGGATGAGGCAGTTTCCAGGATGTGCAGAGCAGCCGCTCTGAAGTCCAAGACTGTGGTCAGGATTTTAACTGGGAATGTTATTCCTGTCTTAAGGACTGGAGGAAGCAAGGACTGAATGGAAACACAGCACAGAGGAGCTGCGAGAAGCAACGGGATAAGCCAGAGCAGCGCAGGGTGGAGGCAGCCACCCCATCCCTTGGGATGAGCATCCCTCACCTCACCCATGTGGATATCACTGCCCCCTGCCCAAACCCGCCACAACCAGGGAATTTGGTCCTAATGGATGGCCTCCTCCTCCCTTTGCCAGGTCTCAGCTGCTTCCCGCTGCCAGGAAACACTGGGATGGCGAGAGAGGAGGGAGCCTCAAGAAGGAAAACTGCGGCACTTGGTCTCTCAAGCCCCCAACATCCCTTTGCAGATGGTCCCTCGGTCCCAACAGAGCCAGAACAAAGCTGAATTGGCGAGAGAGAAACACGGAGTAACCAGGATGTCAGGATACGGCTCCGGTGAGCAACACCCGAGCACATGGATAAGGGATGCTGGGGCTGAGAGACGCACACACACACACGGAGAGGCCAGTGGGGCTGGGGGCTTGGCTGTGGGGATCAGCCCCGTGCCCCATCCCCTCCCATGGCTCAAATGGCCTCCACGTAGTTGGCGGGGAGCATCCCCGTGTCCCCCGTGCGCTCCACCGTGCCGTACATCCACCCGTCATCGATCTGCTGCACATTGATGATGGTGTCACCATCCTGGAAGGAGACTTCATCCTCATCGGCTGCGTTGTAGTCATAGACGGCACGGAAACGCTTCTGTGGGGAGAGAGGGGTCAGTGGGCACAGAGCCCCCCACATGCACCCCATGCACAGCAGGTGAGGAGCCCATAGCCAAGCACCCTCCAACCCCATCACAACTGCTCCTCTGCACGGGAAGTAAGCGGAGCAAAGCCTGCCCCTCCAGGCTGCACTCAGGGCTGTACTCACCCACCCTCCAGCAGGAGCATTGCGCTGGGTGGAAGCTGGTGCAGCGGGCTCCTTGTAGCCATAGGACTGAGACATGGGCTGCTGGTACACTGGGGTGGGGGGGAGAAAGATGGGTCTGATGTGGGGCTGCAGCAAAGCCCCTCACAAGGAGGTGGCTGCTTCTGCAGCAAACCCAGGGCAGTGCACCTGCAGCCCCCCTTCCATACCTGAGTTGCTGGGCTGGATGTGATGGACAGGAGGCTGCTGCTGCTCCGTGGGTCTCTGGTAATTGGTGCTCTCCTGGGAATTCCGGTGCTCTGGCTCCGCACCCTCGCCTGGGCTCAGCCTCATCCTGCTCTTCTCAAACTCCTCGTGGTATTTGATCTACAGCAGCAAGAAGGGAAGGAGAGGGCAGGGTCAGCGCTGCAGCACCAGCAGCATCCTTCAGCTCCTGCCTTGGTGTCCCCCACAGTACCAAAGGGGTTCTTCCCCCACATCTTCCCCGGCTATGGGGAAATCTGCTCGGACCCATTTGTGGCACAGGAGGGAGGAGGTTTGAGTGTCCCATGGGTGGGATGTGCCACGTGGTGAGATGCGAGATGAGGCTCCCAGTCTGCAGGAGCACTGGGGAGGAACCACTCCAGTGTCTGCCCCCAGACTGCTCTTTAACTGAGCCATGAGAGGCGGTGTTGAAGGACCCACAGATTGGTTTGTGTTGGAAGGGACCTCAAAGCTCCTCCAGCTCCAACCCCTGCCTATGGGGACACCTTCCATAGAGCAGCTTGCTCCAAGCCCTGTGTCCAACCTGGCACTGAGCACTGCAGGGATGGGGCAGCC
>JASSUY010033228.1:24084-34383 GCA_032466535.1 Forpus xanthops
AAGTTCTTTATGTAACTCAAGTTGGCCATCCTGAAATAAAAGTTAAAGCCATAAACCACTGAAAATAAGAAGATGCTAGCATTACACACTGCAACTCATCTTCAGCAATCCAGACCAACAATAGGTGTGGCTTAAGAAAAAGTTTCTAGAAAGATTGTAAGGCTAGCAATAAAATAGCTGTTCTGAGCTTTGTAGAGGGATCAGAACACTACTTATCTCTTAACTTCTCATTGAATAGTTATTAATTAGATATAAGGAACATGAAGGACAGCATAAGAACAGTAGTGACAGATTACTTCACGTTTCAAACAAGTGACTATTTCAAGTATTGCAAGTCCCAGGATGACGTGATAGCTAGAAATTGAGGGAAAAATGCTTATTTGAGATACGGGATATAACAACACTAAATTCAATTTTGGTACAGGTGAAACCTGTATGGATATACTTTTACTGATAAGCAAGGAGAGTTAAACATAATGACACAGGCTAGCAGAAGCCATTAAGCATTCAAGTTTCTCTATATGAAATATACTGAACACCTAGAAGCTTCATAAAAGGCATCACAGCTCCAAGTACAGATAAGGAAGGACCAGTCTGTGAAGTCCATATTCACATGCTGATTCTGTAGAGGAGATGGTCTTCCATTACAGTACTTTTTTAGGTTGCAATCAAAACAGCAAGATGCATTGCATTAATTACTGATAGGTTCTTAATTTGGTCATACCTGTAATACATTTTCACTGTTTGCACTACTAAAAGTAGTTTTGTGCATTATATCTGCCCCCCTTATGCTTCCATCACTACCTGTTCAGTAACATTTGCCCCTGCTGCAGCATTACATGTAAAATGATATGATCAAGTTCTGTATAGCCAAAATAGTTACATACCAGTTCGGGATTTCTGTTTTTACAAGCAAATACAGCAAAACAGAGAGTAGATCATCGGCACACATGGTTTCCACATAAACTAAAAAAGAATTCATATCTAGTGTTAGTCATGTCACGGCTCAACTCAAGAATACATACAAATGGGGTTCCACCTCCCTAGAACAAAGGCCAGCTCTATTAGTAGAATGCACTGAGCAACCAAGGCAGCCTTTCAAATGTTCTCCGCCTCCCTCTAAAATAAGCTGCCAGAATCAAAAAAACAAATACAGTTTGTATTGTACAAATTGCAATGGTAGAAACTAGCAGCTCCTCTTTCCTTTACAGCACAAGCTCCAGATTACTGAAATTCCTGAGGGGAAAAAAAAAAAAAAAAAAACACACACACCACTACACACAAACAAAGAAAAACACCCAAAAAAGAACAAAACACCCCCCACCTCCAAAAAAAACCACCAACCACACACCCCACACACAAAAAACCCACCACCAAAAAAACCCTATCCTCAAAGTTGATACACTTGTCTAGGAAGGCTCCTGGGTTACAGGAAAAGGACAAGATGATGCAGGGAAAGCATAAGTTCGTTGTACTACTCCATTTCCTTAGAAGTATCTTCTCTCTCCAGACTAGACAGAATATCAGATTAAAAGGGCCATGTTTCCTGTCACAGAATAATTTCTGTAATCTATGGCAGAACTTTGAATGCAGCATATAGAAAGTTAGTTGTCCCCCCCTGCACTGCATTTTGCAAAAGATGCATCCCAAGAGCATCAATTTCAAGAAGCATGGACAAATAGGAAAGAATGATGAAGCAGCAATCATCAGTGTTTAAAATGGATCACCCTCAATTCTTATGCATGAGAAAACATCCTAGCACATGCAAAAAGCTAGCATGCTCTAAGAGAAAAAGTATATATAAGCTAACCAAGCACCTCTCTTCGCCCCATGAGAAAAAGAACCACAGAAGTACAGAAGTATCTATCTTGTCTCTGTTTTGCTTTAGAGATCTGCAAGGCACACCCCAGCCTAATTGGGTTTAGTCCACAAGTGCTATTCAAACAACTGTTTATATACAAAAGTGCTTTAAGTGGATTAAGAAAAAGGTTTTAAATTAAATTATTAATTCATTAATTACTAACCTCTTTGGCTAGGAGACTGCATAATGATATGTACCACCTTTTGTAGACAAAGAAGTTTCTGCTGAGGGGAAGTACATTTGTTTAATTGACCCAGTTCTTGCTTTGCACGTGGTATATTAAAGCTACAAAATAATTTGAAATCAATTATTAGCATATAGAGCTCCTGTGCAAGGTGTCCAAAACCCAAGTTTTAACTTATTTAGAGCTGAAATGAAGAACTGTATTAAAGTATTCCCACCTATACTCCAAGTACACCTACATTTCTGTACCCTGTAGATGCAGAGGAAAGCATAAGAACATAAAAGCAAAGAAATAAGCATGAATACAAAGACTGTCCTAAAATGACTTTTTTTTTTACTTTCCCATCTTGAATGAATGAAGTAAAACTTGCTATTGCCTGAAGGAGGATGCTTTTTGGATGGCCTGACAGGATCGCAGTGACTCCTCAGAGTCTACAATCATTTCTCTCACCTGAACTCAGGCTTCACTCTCACATCTTT
Source organism: Forpus xanthops (assembly GCA_032466535.1). NCBI lineage: Eukaryota > Metazoa > Chordata > Aves > Psittaciformes > Psittacidae > Forpus > Forpus xanthops. The sequence goes on from JASSUY010033228.1 coordinate 26,609, forward strand.
TTGCTGAAGGTCTTGAAGGCTCCTTGTAATTTTGTTAAATGCAGCATCCTAAACAACAGAAAGACAGCTTTTTAAAATGTGTTAGATTAGTCACATTAATCTTCAGAAATTAAACAAACCTACCTCACTTGCTTCTATAGTCCCCACAAATTTAAAGATTTGATCATAAATTACATGGTGGATATATATCTGTAGAAAAAAACAGAACTTTAGGCATGAAAGGGAGAGTTAAAAATAGCTTCCTAATTGTTTTCCTTCATTTCAGATGCTTACTTCAACAGCTTGTTTAATCAGATTCATCTGCTCTTCTTGCTTTGCAAGCATCTTCTAGAAAAAGAAAGACATAAAAACACAAAGTTAGATAATTGCTTAAGTAACACTACCTATTATGTATTTACTGCAGTAAGTGTTTACCCAGTGTGAATCTCTCAAAAGATGCTGGAGACATTTGGTATAAAGTGCATTGACAGAATCCTGGGGAGAAAGGAAAAAAAGGCAGTCAGATTCATGTTAATCTAACTTACAGAAATAAAGCAGATAAATAAGCAAAAGAAGCAGTCTTTTCTGCCTTAGGAGTGTGAACTATGGTAAGATTTTCAGCTAGAAAAAGTTGCCTTTACCTAGTAGTTAAGATATGGTAACTTGCAAGTAATTGTCAATTTCTCTCTTCCCATGTTCCTCAACTCTAGCCCACTCTGACATAGAAAATAAGACAAAGACACCCAAAGCAGTGAATTACGTGTAGCAAATTAAATACCAAGAAGAAAGATACTGACTATGTAGTGGCGGAGGCTTTTCCTTTCATGTCCTTTAAATGCTCTATGGAAAGATCCTATGTATTTATCAAATCTCTCACAGTGTCTTCCCAAGAATTCTCTAACATTTTCAATATTTTTAAGAGAAGGAGAGTTTGACAAAGCTGTAGATTCACCTAGAATAAAAGTCAAGAATTAACACATGGGCTTAATACACATGCATGGTAAAGTACTTTCGGTCCCAAAATACACAGCTAATTTGCATGCAATGAGACACAAATTCACCTTACTACACCTTTAACTGAAGGCACTACTTTAATTAAAAGAACTTAATGCATCACATTTAGAGTAGGCTCTCTTGCCTTTTATGTCAAATATTTATTAGGCACACCTAAAACTGATTCCACACACTTTTTCACGAAGGGGTAATTTATTGCCACCTACTCAACCCAATCTCAGTGTGAGTCAAGCCTGAATGAAGAAGTATATTACAGAAATGACTAAATGTCCATGTAGGAAGTCAGTTTGCTCTAAGCTGTAAGAAATCCTATCTGGATTTTCACATAACATATTTTCTATTAAAGAATGCTTTCTCTGAATGGAAGAAAGAAGTTGCCTCATGTAAACATTACACCCAATCCATTTTCCTTCCAAATAAGACAATCGTATCCCTCACTTAAAATTCATATTGCTTCTCCAAAAATCGTTTTTCCAGGCAAGTCTTTCATTTGCAATCAAAGGCAGGCAACTAATAACAGGCTTAGATCTCATTCATTTCAAATTACTTTTGGAATTACAAATTACCTCAGTTCTGAAGGACTGATAAAAAGTACATTAAGTAATGGCCTAATATAGAATGCAAAAAAATTTTTTTTAGATTTATAGAATTTAAGCATGTATATACACAGACCAGCACCACAAGAGCTGCTATATAAATGTGCTACACAGCCTCTAACCACTGATGAAGCAATCATGAAAAAAATTACCTCTCCATTTTTTTTGTGCATCCACCTTGCATTTCAAGATGCAGCATCTCAAGACATGTCACGCTGCAGACTAAACCCCTTTAAGCAATCAAAACTAAAAGAGCATTGCTAAGAAAATCATGCTGGATCACATATTCCAGAGATGACTTTTACTGCTGAGTGGGGCATAGACCCTACAGAATTAAGTTTCCCTGGCAGCAACTTAATATTTCTCTCCAGCAGGCTAATAAATGCCAACAACATTCAACCAAGCCAAAGTCTTCCAGAATGAAGGAAGTGTATCAAACATACTAATTTTCTCCCTGTGCAAACAAGACCACAAAGTTAACACTTCAGTACATACTTGAGCTTTCTGTTTTTTCCAGTGGATGAGCTATGCACAATATACTAAAGCTTTCTTCTTTTTCATTGTAAAATGTTTCCTCAAAAAGAACAGGTACTGACAGTTTGTAATTAAAACCAGTTCCTAGAATGATGAGGTTTTCTTGTATGAAGATCTCCTGAAACAAAACGGAAAACAGATCCAAGTGTAGAATTCCACCAGGAGAAAGTTACCATTTGGCTTCTGCATTGCACTTACATTTCCCAGAGGGAAGAGAACCTTGAAAGAAAAGGAAGCCCCAGATTCAAGAGATTTCATATTCTCATGCTCTGCAAACACTGAAACAAAGACTCCTTCAGTCTACAATGACTAGACCTTACTCATACCCACTTTCTTCGCAAGACTGCTACTAGAAGAGGTATCAAAGTTTGCAGATTTTTACAACACTTTTAGTAGAAGGGAAGGGACCTTGAAAAACAACTCAGAATTGGGGTCCAAGTCCAGCTTCAGAAAAATACCACCCATCTTGTCTGCATTTCTCCAGCCCAGTTTTAACTTCTCAAGCAAGTCTAGTAAGGACATCGGCAGTAGGAAGATCTAGATAGCCTGCAAATGGGTGCAACATTTCAGACTGCACTGAAAAAAAGTGATCCCATGCAGTGCTACAATTGGTTATCACGACTGCTGCTACATTAATCTCTGCTTATTGAACTGAATACGTGAGACCTCAAACACAACTCAATACCATCACTGTTTTATCTTAAATCTTGGTGAACTTGCATCTGTAAACAATAGGCAGGCTATTTGCCTGAAACCTAGAGACAGTGATACTAACTGATAAAGTGATCTAGGTGATAAAGGCACTTGTGCCACATACCTGAATTCCTAATGGCCATAGAACACATAAACTGATAAACTGGAATAGTAAGCAGAAACAAGAGGCAGCGTTACCATCTAAACAGGATAACTATTCTTGTGCATATGCCAAAGCACAGCTTTTGCTAGAAAGCAGAACATCCCTGAGAACTTAGGCTAAGATGGGCACCATACTGCTTTCATCAGTTAGCTCTAACTCCTAGCTACCTCTGCTCACGTTATCCATCATCAACTGCAGTGAATCATTTATTTGAGTGTCCCCAGGCTACATTCAGACATCAAAACAGAAATACCTTTCTATTTAAGGTTTGAAAATGGTCTTCTAACGGCTTCAGAACATAAGATTCAAACTGGCAGGCAGACAGACTGTTGCTTGAAAGGCTTCCTCTGCATGGCACTAGCACCTAAAAAAAAGTTAGTAAAATGCTTTACAAAGAAATGCCACGTGTCACCAAGCTAAACACCAATAGCTTTTGCCTTTTAGAGGCAAGCAATTCAACTAGGCTTATAAATAGTTATCAGTAAATGTATAGCAAATATAAGCACTTCTGTTTAAGTAATAACAAGAAAAAGTCATTGACAGACACACACAGACTGGTGACTAACCTAGCAGTTTCATTTAGTGACTTAACTGAAAAAGAATGATACATGTAACTGAAGCCAGCAATAGTAAGAGAAGATGAAATCTTAAATTACAGCACCAGTTACCTGGATGACTTAAAATAAGGTAGTAAAAGAGAGGTACATTTTCAAGCTAAAATGAAAGTCCATCATAATGAAGATAAAAAAAAAATCTAAGGTAAGAAGCATCTTGGCTTTACTCCACAAACACTGTATACACAGTGAAGAGAAATATGTTTCATTCTCAAGAGAAGCATGAATCAAAGTAGTTCTTTCAGTACTCAGCAGCTTTCAGAAATGTTGCTAGACCATAGACAGAACTTGTCAACAGATTGTAGCATTTCAGCTGATCACATCACCATGTCAAGTAACATGTTGTTCTTTCAATTGTATATTAAGTCATACACAAGTGAAAGCACCTGTGTAGTTTAAAGCTTAATTTTATAATCGGGTAACAATGACCTCCAAGTTACATGGAGTCTCCACACGTTTAATTCTAAATGAAGACTAATTGCAAAGCACTCGGATTAGAAGTCTTAAGGGCAGAGGTTTTATTCTGGCTCAGTTTCATGGCTGTATTTTGCTATATAAAAAGCTGTCAGAAACGAGTGATTGCCTGTCCACCAGGAATTTCAAAAGGTCAATAGCATTTTAAGTTACAAATGAAAGATACGCAATTTTAGTTCACAGCAAAGAAAATGAGCTTCCTCTAGTTCAGTAACAACACCAACTTTGACCTTTTATTACCATGCAATATATCAAGACATCCATATTAGTAAATGACAAGCAACTTAAAAGTTACTCTACCTCACTTCCTAGTTTTGTAGGCTTTCACTGATCTTTACATGCATCATAGCAGGCGAATGATTGAAATTCATATGGCTGCTATTTAGTATCAGCTTTTAAATCTACTGATTTATACTTACAATACCATGGAACTCTGCAACTTTGCTGCATAGATCAGGACGTTGCTTCTGAATGGCCAAATAAAATGGATTTTTCGAGATATCTTCATCATACATTGCCATAGGTAATTCAGGTATTCCAAGGAGATTTTCTAAAACACACATGAAAAATGGGTAGCATGTCACACACACTATCTGTTAAAACACTGTATTTAGGAATACCCAGAGGGCAGTTCAATTTCCCTTTAAAAGCAAAAAGCAGTTTCACCTCTCAAGCAGAGTCAATGGTAAGCTTAACTAATAAGACACTTAATCAGAAGTTATTCAGAAGTATTATTTTCCGTGAATATGCATTTCCAATTACATAGTTATCCTCATAATATCTCCTTAAGCCTTCCAATTGTTGGAGTCTAACAATACATGATATGGTGCACTAAACTTGAAAGGAGAAGTTAGGATTACAATTACTGCCATTTTGACAGAGAAGCTAACTTGCACTGTCAAGATCTAAAACAAGCCAAGAGGCACAAACTAACATCATCTTTACAGGAGATTCTACTGTATCACACGACATCGATGCTTTTGTAGTACACTCAGGTAAGTCTTAAGATTCACCTGTGTAAGGATTACTGACTTACATATCTCATGAGAAACCCAGATAGCGTAACAGGAACCCTTGTGTAAGGCAATCCTCAGTTTTCCAGGGGGAGTTATAGGAAAGAGGTACACCGAGAAGATATAAATATCCATGTTATAATTAAAACGCCACTGTAAAATGCAGCATTTGTGGCCATCTCTGCTCACACAGAAAAATTTTTGAATGGTCTGAGATAGGGCTGACACATAATATTTGGCAAAACAGAGCAAAAAAAGTGACTGGAAACAGAAAACCCATACTGTAGGCATTGGGAAAGCTACCAGTATGTCACAGGGAAAAGATGATCTCTAGACCCTTAACTGCTTGCTTCCTCAGAATTAATCCAAGACACAACACAAAGAAAAACCCAAATAAGTATCTCCTGGAATAACTCTATTCATAATAATTGAGATTAACAGGCTTACAAGTGCTTAAATAACTCCTTTGTTCCATGCCTTTCCCCCTTATGCAGCTTCCCTTAGGAATCAACATGAGTTGCATGATTTCCTCATGCAATTTTAGCTGTACACCCTAGGAAAGGGTAAGAACAGTAGCAGAACCTTCAGCAAGCCATTCTTACACAATCAGAACCCTTTTGTTTTCTTAAATGTAGAATTATACCTAATACATTATTTACTCAGTGTGAGCTCCTTACATAGTTCTGTCACATTTTGATATCTGACTACTTAATGCTGTACTGGTACTAAAAAACACCTTTCTCTGTAGATCATGGAGTAGACATGAAACCACTGCATGGTAGTTTAAGAATGGAAAAACATACACCCAACTTCCATGGATTTTTAGACAGCCTTTGAGTTTCAGCTATACTGTTAACTCATCTACAGCCTGATAACTGATCTACAGTCTGGTCCCTCCTTATAATTAGGCACAAGGAGAACTCTCAAAGGGAGCTGAACACAAAATGATCAGTTAAAGTTACAAGCAATTTCTATTATGAAGGGGACATCCGTTACAACCTGGGCAACCTTACCCTGAACTGCCCAAGTTTGGCAGAGGCAGATAACTGCCTCAAGTAGAGTGCTTCTCTCAAGCTCCAAATAAAGTGGTTCATACACTTACAATATTTTTTTTTCTGGCTGTGAACGGAGAGAGAGCAGATTTAGGTATTAGGAGGAAATCCTTCCCCATGAGGGCAGTGAGGCCCTGGCAAGGTTGGCCTTAGAAGCTGTGACTGCCCCTTCCCTGGCAGTGTTCAAGGCCAAGCTGGATGTGGCTTGGAGCAACCTTCTCTAGTGGACGGTGGCCCTGCCCATGGCAGGGGCTGGAACTGGATGAACTTTAAGGTCCCTTCCAACACAGACCAGTCTGTGATTCTATGATCTGCCCTACCATAGTGCCTGAGCAGACAGGATGATCACCAATAATTCCACAGCTGATGACTGCTATAAACATTTCCAGGAAGGCAGCTGCAATCCAAGTTCAAGCTGTGGGCTTCCTCAGCCTGTGGTGGGGGGCTATGAAAAAAGACAACACCAGCCCAGGGGCACGTCTGCTGCAAGAACAGATATCTCAGTTATTCCTAGAACACCAGGACTAAGACAGACCTTAGTAAGCAGGACTATGTAGCTACAAATAAAAAAACCTGCTGAAGAGCTGGCTAGGCCAAATTCTAAGTAAGATCTTAAATGTCTGCAGCTTATATATATATATAAATCATCACTGATTCCCAATAAGTACTTGGCATACACACATGTGCTGCCTGCAAAAGTCTGCCACAGCAAGACTTACTTTGGAGTCCTACATCCCTTTTTGGGTGCTGCACTTCAGTGATAAACTGAGGGAGGAGAATCAGAAGTGAGAAAGGCAAGAAAGCCCTAGAAGCAGGATCCAAACTTGAAATGCACTGATATTGTTAACGTTGAAGAAACTGAATGAAGCAGATCAGAATTTTTTCCCCCAAGCTGTAGGGTTTTTTTTCTGTATCTGTATAAGACATAGGCCTTAGCTGAAGAAAACAGGAACACCTTTCAAAAGGGAACATAAAAACACATTTTAGACTGCATAGCAGGGCTATCAAGTCTCTCATGTTGTAAATCTTTAAGAACCTGTTAAACAAACCTCTACTAAAGGAGATAACAGACATAGTAAAGCCAGGAGGCTACATTACATGGTCTCTTAAGGCACTTTCCAAAACAAGGTTTTTTTATTGTAGTTGGCCCACTGAGGCATCATCATCTGCCTTTTTCTTTGGTGAATTCATGTTCAGTATCTGGTCAAGCAGTAGATGAGACTGTTATTTCAAGATAGAGATGGAGAAGATATCAGTGTACCATGTACTGTGTGTCAAGGAAAAGAGCACATTGACACAAGATACATTGAAACAACAACCAAGCATCATACTGCAGAGACAACTGCAGTGCACAAGTGCTTCCAACTGCTGTTACTGTATTACTCTCAGTTTAATAAACTTAAGACCAAGAAGTTCTTCCTTAATAAAATGGGAAAGAAAATAACACATTCCACAAAAACTCCTCATCTGGAAACCCAGAGCTGACCATCAGAAAGAAACAAACAACTGATAAGCTTTGTCCAGAAAGGAATTAAAAACATCTAATTTACTGGCAAAACAGGTGGAAGATATTTATGGGAGGAGGAGAGTTCCCAGAGAAAACCTCATCTTATGAAGCTTACTGTCTATACAACTGATGCAGC
>JASSUY010033228.1:44513-54552 GCA_032466535.1 Forpus xanthops
CCAAACTGTGCTGAATTAGACTGGGTTGTACAGACCCCAGTGTGTGGACTGGTATTGCGTACATGAATGACTAATCACTTCCCAGTTTTTCCCAGGGAGAAAAAAGGGAGAGTTGTGTATTCTGAAAAATACTAGCAAGTTCTCATACACATGTACCATGAGTTTGTCTTCCCCTACAGAAAGACAACTGTTTCCAATTTTTCTTTTTGTAGAAGTTAATGGTTTGCACCTCACAATTAACTACAGAAATAGGAACAATGGATCTGCCTACAGCAGAGGCGGTCATTTTTGAAAATAGATTTTAGCAAAAAAATTTGAGTTAAAGCAGACCTTTCTATAATGCAGAGGGATCCTCTCTCAGGTTGGCAGGCAGGGTCTGATGCCTGTTTATGTATTTTCACATTTCTGCAAGTTCCTGAATTCTTTGCAGAAAACCAGAAATAGATAAAAATGCATCTCAGTCTCCTGCCTCACTCTTGTCACCTTTTGGGAAGCATGGAGCCTGTAGGACAGGTCCAGCTTCATACACGGCAATTTTGGGAGGTAAATGTAAGAGCATCATAAAATTTTCCAGTGCTTCCCTGTAAAATTGTCAACATTTACATGTAAAGCTGGAGGGACAGACACTAACTTTGCAGGCAAGCTCCATGTCTTTGTAAAATAACCCATGTTTGATGGTGTTTCTTGTGTAACTTTATGGAAATACCTCCTGTTACTGTGAACACACACCACCTGATCAAGAAAGTGTTCATACTTTCTAGTGCCATAGGTGTATGAAGCACTCCATTGCCGAATACAAAGGCCCTGTAATATTGGGGATTAGTAATTTATTATTGCTCTGCAGTGATTATTATGGGCACATTATTAAACAGTAACAACCAGATATGTTTCATGAAGTTGCTAGACAATAGTTTTGATGCTTGTTAAATAAAACGATGTGGACAACACTCATAAAAAGCTAGTATTTTTGAGTTCAGAACTAAACATAATTTTAAAAACTTCAGCAAGCAGTTTATTCTTTAAAACTTAAGAGAAGTGGATATGGGGAGAAAAGCATGTGACAAATTTTAATATGGTCATTTTGTAGGTGAGAAAGAAAATAATACAGGAGAGAAAAAACAGTAGGTGGAGGCCTGAATTACAGGCTACAGACTTATCATTACGCTGAAGGATATTGCAAGTTCTACACATTAATCCAGTGTAGCTCCATTCTCATGGGAATTCACAGTTTTATAAGACAACTCCACATTCTTTTCTACTGTATTTCACTCCATGTGAAATACATGTATTTCATTCCATAGGATGAGTTTTCTACATAATTACTCAAGGTTCTCAGAGATTGCTAGCAGCATTCTAACAAAATCAGGCCTGTACTTATTGGTGCTACTGCTTCAGTCTGTCTAAACAAGGTGTAACTGTTGTGTATTGATTTAAATGAGATCATCTGCTTCACACACATCCTGGCTAAACAAATTGATGGAAAATACAGCAAAAGCTGCAGGAGAATGTACATACTTGGAGTGCCACTGCTAGCCCTTGCGCATCTGTGGGCATTTGCTCTGCTTTTATTTAGTTCAGAGGAAGGTGGTCAAGAAGTTGGACTCTGTTCTGTGCTTCTTGAAAGCTCTATGTTGCTTTTGAAATCAGATCACTTAACCACATGTTCTGAAAACCCAAGTAATGCAAGTCTGGTGTCTGGTGGATTAGTAAATGGTAACACCTACCCACTGTTCATTACCATGTATTTTGGTTTCCTGAAGTGGGTACAGTGTTTATTCATGGTTAGTCGTGTAGAATCTTTAAGAACAGGTAATCTATCTTCTAAAGTAAGCTTCAGCAAGTCAGTGAATTGTGAATTTTCAGTCAGTTGCAATTTTTTTAATTTGGATTTTTGGATACAGTACTCAAATAACTCACATATGTAGCCTATAATTATGTCTCTTGCTTCATTATGAATATGTACACAATCAGTACTTAAAGGATTGGACCTTGGAAAGATAATGTCCTTTTAAATCTTAAATCAAAGATGGCTGCAGATTTATTTATCATTAGTTTGTTCCTAAAATCTGTACTATCTTTAGACTATCTAAAATTAATAGATTAAGTAGAATTCTAACAGGATTGGCACTATCTAAATAGATCATATTCCTGCCACTGATCTCCTACACTTGGTAACAAGTGTACATGCCATGTGACAGAAGTCAGGCACAGCAGCGCACAATATCAAACCAAGATGAAACCACCACTGCCCAAAAGTACTGATGCTTCCTTCAAATTAAGAAATAAAGCAATGTTGTAGATTTTCAGTCTTCGTTTTTTCCAGCCACTGGAATACAACTAGAAGGAGACTGGAAATGTGATTTTTGTCAGCGAAAAATGGGAAGTCAAGAATACTTTAAATAGTATGATGACAGTGCAAACAGTCATGCTGATCAGTGAATGAGAATGTTACTGTGGTTTTGGTACAAAAAAAAATTGGTTATTGCTTCATTTCAGTGTTCTACTTCAGTCTTTTTGTCTTTATTCACAGGATATACACATAAAATTTGCTGTGTACTAAAATATTCCTGACTTGAATTATACTGGGTTTGCCTGTGCATGGGTGGTGTTTTCTACACTTTGAATAATTGAAATTTGTTAATGTAACTATTTAACTTAAATAAAGTATGTTCTTATAAGTTACTTGTTGGCTTGTAGCAGTAATTAAAACCAAACAACACCTGCAGTATTAATACAACTTGTCAGTAAACTTTTCTAAACAAAACATCCTTATTTCAATCGCTGGAATAAAAGTAACTCTCATTACCGTTCTGTTTATATAAATGCACCCTTCTCAGGCTCCCACAGTTGAATATAGTGATGTATCTTAATTGTATTCCAAAATTTCCAGTCTATTACCATGAAGCCCCTCTACACTGTTTTTCAGTTTATTAAGAAAATGAACAGAGAACCATAATTAAAGTGATTCTCCGTACACTGCAAATAATGTAACATCAAATTTCAACATTATGTGAAATAAATTAGTTTCAAAATTCTTCATGTAAATATGAAAATATTTTTATGTGAATGCAATTATATAAAAACTGAATGACTGATGTTACTAGCTTTCAGATTAAAAATTAAACGTGCATATTGTTTGCAGTCTGAAAGGACCTGTTATGGGCTTTCATTTCCTTCTCTTATAGTGCTTGTATTATGTACATTTTCCATAAATACCTTGTTTCTAAGTGCTAATGGAACTCCTAGTCAACACATTTACCCTTCACAGATTCTTATTATGTAAAAGTCATTCAGTAAAACCAGTGGATTACAGGTCTCTAAATGCTTTCTCTCAATACGATTATGTAAGTCTTTTAATGCAGGAAGAGATCTGGACAAAACACGAGTCCACATATGAGCAGCATTTGCTATGGTAAGCATACAATAAAAGTGGGTTTAGAAAATTATGTTTTTCATATAAAACTACCTTGTGTTGAGAGAAGGACAAGAAAAGGAAGGCGATGGATGGATGCATGGATGGATGGGGTAGTAAATATGTCTTCATCTTATGTTAGCAAAGTATGCTTTCTGTCAAATACAATAGCTTTTCAAGATTAAACTACAGCTGCTCTGGAAGAAGGCAGTATTTTATATCCAGTGGGAAAAAGAAGATAAAATATCCCTGAGTGGAACTCGCCACCCATTCTCTGATTAACTCTATATAGAATAAGAGTAAAAATATTTTGATTTGCTACATGTTACTACCAATTTCAGGAGACAACCATTTTCTCTCTGTTTCACATTACGTGTGACTTTTTGGAATAAGGTGGTCCCACAAGGATGGACCTTGTCATCCATCCTGACAGCTTGCTGCTGCAGTTGGAAACACTGGTGAAACCTGTGAACAAGTGGAAAGTCACATGGCATTTTACCAGCCTGAAGGCTCTACTGCAGCTTTTCATGCAGCCAAGCACAAGCATTTCATGCTGAAAGAAACATGACTAGAAGCCATGCAAACACAAATGAAATTACATGATCCCTGAAAATCTCTCACCTACAGAGGCTAGCTAGCAAATGCAATTTATTGCTCAGTTCCAGTAATTTTGTCATAGTATCTCCTATGTTTTCTCTCAGTATCAGAAATTTGACTTGAAGCCTCCAGAGTATCAGGTGTGTTGGGTTGGTTTGTTTTGTTTGATTGGACTGAACATTTTGTTTTATTTACATGATATTGCATGGCATTATTTATCATATTCTTACTAATAACATCTCTACCAAATTGAACAAAATAATCCTCTAAAAGTCAGTTCTAATTTAAGTACAAAGAAGTGGAGTGACAATCATACTATGATTGTGTTGGTCTATTGTTTTGGCCAGTTTTCCACAATGTATTAAAACAATCACTGAAGCCTGTGATCAGTCAAGCCTGTCTTCTGCAAACAAATGTTCAGAGAACAGGTATAGTCAAACTCATTGATGTGTCACAGCTTTAAGAAATTACATAGCCTAAAGTACATCTAAGAAAACCATGAGTGTTTTGTAAAAACGGTAAATGTGGGGCCATGCAGCCACATATAATTGTCTTGAGGGAAAAAAAAAAAAAGGAAAACCACCTTCAAATGCAATTCATTTGCACGATCCAGATGAATTTATATATAAATCATATAAACAAGTGAGAAAGCTGGAACTGAGAAGACAAAAGAAAATATTTAACTATTTATATCATATAAAATGACTGAGGAGTACCAGACACACCAAACATGATAGTCCCTTAGCAACTTAATCTGATATGCTAATTGCATGTGTAACTTTATATATAAATACACACTTGAGCTTGGGGTCCTGGAGGGAGTGGTCTGAACAATTACTCATATAAGCCATCAGTACTCAGCTTAGTGAGAAATTACATGTGTGAAAAGTATCCATGTAATTAAAAACTGCAGAATTAGAACCATAATTACATGCATAAGTCATGTAATCCATTATGCATCTGCTGGAAGCAAAACATTTCTAGTTAATACTGTCTATAACCTAGTTTACTGATCTGCTTTGACTTGTTGGAATATTCCTTTGTATGAAGGTAGCTGTATTTTTATTTTTCTTTGGAGTCAAATCTATATAATAGTGCTATAATCATAAACCTGCATTTCCTAGATGTGACATTTATTCACATTTTGGACATAATATTTGGAAAACTATACAGTGAATTTATTTCTATTTCTATTATTTGTTAAGTCTGCCTATTTCTTGGTACTGTATGAACTAAACAACTTAAAAGCTTTAGAATGTCATTTTGAAATAAGCCAGTTTAAGAAGTACCAGACATGCTAAGTAAAATCTCTTAACTTTTTTATATTTGAGGTTTTAACAATTTATTCAATAATATAGTAGACACTATCCCTGCATGGGGACAAAGCTTTTACCAGATGCATATAAATTAAACCAAGACTGACTTAGTATAATTACCACCAACTCACAGGATAACATGTCAGCCAAATAATAGTGCACCCTGGTTTTCACCTGTAAATAATTATTAGTGATGTGAGCTGCAATTTATGCAATGGTGTGACAAAAAGGAATTAAGTCACTCCATTGCTAAGTATTATAATTACACATACACAAAAAACAACCACACAACCCACAAAACCAGAAAGCTAATTTTATAAACAATTACATACATCTACTGACCTTAAATCTTTTTTCTTTAAATAAATTAATGTGTTTTTTTTTTTTTTATAGCAGTAACAACTGGAGAGAAAAACGTTGAAGTAGCCTCCATATTACTGAAATATTATCCCACAATGAATCACTGTCAGTGCCACAATTTTATGGCATTTCATTCAATGTAACTTTTTCATTACTTCAGAAGGGCTTATTTTTCAACACAGCACAATCTGTGTTTGAAAACAACCTGGAATACAAAAGTATTCGGATTCCATTAGGTTAACAATTGTATGTTCTGGCATACCAGCAGCACAAAAGGCAACTGAACTCTTTAATTTTTTAGCAAAAAATTTTTTTTCCTATTTAATCTGGAGGGGACCTCTGAGGCCCCAGTCTTCTCTTTCATCTTACTGAGTGTCACACCTACCTCTAGCTAATTCTTGCTATGGAAAACTGTTCTCCAAACTAAAGTCTCCTGTATTCCCAGCCTACATCCTGGCCATTGAGGCATGATGCTGGGGCCAGCTGAAGCAGAATGCCCTTGTGCTGAATGCTCGCATTACAGTAATGGAATAAACTAGCATGCTTGGGTTAGGGTTGGCAATCCTCAGTAACAGGTTTCCTCAGATTTGTCATTCTTTCTGAAATCATTTGATGCTGTACAAATTTTAAAAACAAGTGAGGTGAACTCTGCATTTTAGAACAAAATATTGAAAAAAGAAATCATCCAAGTTGGAGACAAAGAAATGAAACCTTATAGTTATTAACATTTTATAGGTAACCTTACATCTAGTTTGGCTTTAGGACATTTTCTACATTCATTTGAGCCATTTCCAGCAAGCTAGGTATAGCTTTGAGAGAGCAGGTACACATACTGTCACAGCGCATAGCTTTTGCATTTCTTAGCAAGAAACTGGATGGGGTAGAACAACACTTAGCACCTTAATCTTTGCTCACCAAGTTCCCAGTTGTCAGAAGCACTCATTTTCTGAGTGTTTATCCTTGGAACCTGCTGCCACCTCCAGTCGGGAGAAGTGGGTCAATTAAAGACTCACATGCTGCTGGAATTTTGCATGAGATTACTTCAGCTTTGTCATAATCAGATATTGAATTATTCTTTGTAAGACAATACTGAAAGGAAGCTAAGAAATTGCCATAAACAGGGTGAATATGCTGACCCTCGGGTTAAGAATGTCATCCTTCTCAGGGGAAAGAGGTACTTTATGTGCTCCAGGACTGTGTCGAAAAATGCAGCAACTGGACTAACATGTTTACCTTAACTTGCAGTTGCACTTGGCCTGTCTAGTCCCAAAGGACTGCTTCAGATGCTGAGAACAGTCATGAACAATGCTATAACCACACAACTATTTCTCTGCTGACGGCCCTGCTATTCTCTATGTGTTTAAGGTTGCAAACACCAGTCTATGTGCCAGCCATGCATTCAGTTTCCACTCCCCATGCAGGAATGCCTGTGAAATGAGGTCTCCTAAATTTAATACCAGTGGATACCAGCAGAATCAAAGGAATTGTGTCATGGTTTAAGACGTAAATCACGCAGCCCACTCACTCACTGCCCCCACTTTCTTCCCCCCAACTTGGGGGGGGTGGGGGAGGGATGGGGAGAAGAATCAAAAGAATGTAAATCCCACAGGTTGAGATAAGAACAGTCCAGTAACTAAGATACAACACAGATCACTACTGCTACCACCAATAATAATAATGACCAGGGAAATGGATACAACTGCTCACCACCTGATGACCAAGCCATGAACTGAACTCATTCAGGTTCCTGCCCCCTGTTTTTCCATCCTGGGCATGATGTACTGTGGTATGGAATACCTCTTTGGTCAGTTTGGGTCAGGTGCCCTGTCTCTGTTTCCTCCCAGCTTTCCCTCCTCCCTGGCAGAGCATGAGACTCAGAAAGTCCTTGGTCAGATCAAAACATTCTAAGCTGTAACTGTAAACATCAGCGTAACCAGTGCTGTTCCCAAGCCGAAAGTCAAAACCACAGCACTGCACCAGCTAACTACGAAGGAGAAAAATGACTGCTGTTGCTGAACCCAGGACAAATTGTTTTCCAGTATATGCCGGCTTTACTCAGTAGCACTTGAGAAACTTCAGATTGTGCTAATACAAAAACATTAAATTTAGAAACTTAACAATAATCTGCGCTATCCTCTATTAACAGATGTTCCTAAAAATGTTCTGAAATTATGTTCCAGGGGTCTCAGCCATTGCATTTTTGCCACATTAAGGCAAGTCTATACATGTGTTGGTATTACCACTGATTTGAAAATGGCACTGTTTGTTACTAGTACACATGTACTTTCTACTAAAAATGCCTTTATGTTGAAATGATCTGACATAATGGACTCTAAATCATTTTGACCAGCCACCAAGTTCATTGGACATTAAATCTCGCAAAACCTCAGTAGTTTATTAATATTTCACCAGTAAAGCATCTTTCAGGCAAAGCACATTCCTAACAATATGTATCCTTAACACAGTAAAATAGGTAAGTGTACTAGGAGTGCAGAAGGCAAACAAATATGAGGTGAACATCATGATTTTAGGTTCAAAATGCCTTTTACGAGGCAACAGGCGTGTTAGTGGACTTTATGCTTCACTGATGAGCAGTATTCATTAAAATAGTATGAAAAAAGAGGCTACAGTTACAAGATGCCCTCAGTTTGCTTGCAAACTTGGTCACACGGAAGGAAAGAAGAGGGCTGACTTGTGTAATGTCTGGCTATACCACAGCTGGTGTTCTGACAGTTTTAGCACAATCAGTTGGCTGACCTATTCTCTGTTGACTGCAGCCCCATGTCAGGATGAATTTCTGGCCGTGTCTGTGTAGATCTTGACTGAATTTTTGATTTTGCCAATTGATGTATTCCAGCATCCTGCTAATTTAATTGCCTCTAATCATTCAGTTACAGTGAACCACATCTCACAGACATAGAGTACATGCTCAAAACAGCCACGTGCAGGTAATGTGGGTATTTGCCAAATGGAATTTAGCATCAGAAGGATTATTAATAGGAGGAGAATTCTCCGTGCAAACACCATTCTCGCAAAATTTCTCAATCAGTGTCGTCAGCTTTCTTCTCAACAAATCATAAATTAAAAAAAAAAAAAAAAATTACAAAAAACAAAACAATCTATTTTTTTGATTAAATGTTTAAAAATCAAATGTTAAATGAACAAAACAAAATGTTTCCTAAAGTGAAATGTCTATTCAAAAGACTTCTTCAAAGTTCTGGTATCTTGCCTTAATAGATCTTTTCTTCAGGTAAAAAAGTCCTTAGCCTCAAAGGAGCTTCTATGTACTCTTCCCCCTTGAAGCCTACTAAAACAAATTCAAACAACTTGGCGCATGACATATTCAATCAAAGACCTAAAATTATTTTGGTTATCAACATGCCTTGACATGGAACTGAGATAGGAGATTCCCCTGAGACCAGCTGGCAGGTCAGCAGCAGTATTACCATTACAAATCTGAGTCCTTGGCTCCTGACCCTGTGCTGATTCCTGGGGCTGTAACTACAGTGTCTTCAGTACCGTGGAAGCCTTCTGGGGTCCAAGGCAGTTATTTAACATTTACTTCTTGTCAAGCTGTAAATATGCCCAGTGATATGAAACCTCAGGAAGTGCAAACTACTCCAAGCCATAGTTTTTCAAGTGAATTGAAAGCCACCGCCTCGTTTCTCTCAGCCATTCGCCGTATACCCACAAATCCTCGGTATTTCCTTTAGCTTTTGCCCTTAGAGGGCACTACTTACCAGCTTAAGGGTGAGCGGGACTGAGGCATTACAGACCCTGTCAGCCAGGCCTCCATCCCACCCGCTCCGGGCGGGGCAGCCGTTCCCTCTGCGGAGGCTATCCCATGGCTGCAGTGGCTCCTCCGGGAGCCCAGGCGGCGGTGGTGCCCAGGCAGTTCCGCAGCACTGTCCTGGCCGCCCTACCGGCCACCGCCTCCTCCGCCCCCCAAGATGAACTGCGGGCTGCGGCACTGGAGGGAAGCGGCCACGCTGCTGCTGGCAGCGGGCGCGCCGGGGCGGCTGCCGCGTTCCCCGCTCGGCCCCTTCGACTATGAGCTGCTGCTTTTGCAGCGCAGCTCCCGTAGCGGCTTCATGCCCAGCGCCCACGTCTTCCCGGGGGGGGTGGTGGAGGCGGCGGATTTCTCCGCAGACTGGTTGGGGCTGCTGCCAGCCTCGCCTCTATGCGGGCTGGGCCAAGTGAGGCCGCCGCCGCTCGGCAGCAGCCGGGCCCCGCTCTTCGCTACCGACCGACAGAAGCTGGGATCGCCACTGCCGGGGGAAGTCGCCTTCCGCATCTGCGCTATCAGGGAAACGTTCGAGGAAGCGGGAATCCTGCTGGTGGTGCCGGAGCCAGG